>PVLC010001697.1:40730-134544 GCA_004027655.1 Graphiurus murinus
TTTAGGGGAACAGATGTACTCAACTGGGGTGGGTGCAAAAGGGGATTGTTGGATTACAGGAAGGACTACTTCAATTAAAGGGTATTTTCCAACTTCTACAAGCGGCCGAATTTTATATATATAAAATGGGAGGGAGGGCCCAAACCTTGAAAGGCTTTATTAGAAAGAGGCCAGAAACCACATTTTTATGGGGGATCATGGCAGGAAAGGAGCCCTCCCAAACACACTGAATATTTCATTTCTGTGGGGAAATCTGGTGATTCATCTTTCCTGCGCATATGTAACCGATTCAGCCTAAAGGTGCATTTAAATAATAATAATTAGCTTGAAGGAGCCTAAAGGGGATATTTACATCTTTGTAGGAGGGCTGCTCCTCCAGTGATGGATGGTGGACCGGGCTGCCCGGGCTGCTGCTACCGCCGCTCGATTTCTGGGGTGCCAGAGGCGGAGGCGGGGGCGGGGGCAGGTCCGAACCGCCGGGGTCACCCAGTTTGCCATCCTCCTGCAGCAACCTGGAGGAATTCAAGGCCAGGGGGAAAGAGCCGGGGGCGGCCGGCGCGCGGTCCCGGCTGTTCCCCTTCTCCGCCAGCCCTCGACCCTGGAGGAACCGGCCGCCACCTACTAAGGGGTCCCCTAATAGGACCCCGGCCTCCTCGTCTTCTTCCTCTTCGTCGTCAGGGTCTCGGCCTTCATCCTCTTCCTCGCCCTCCAAGGGCTTGTGGCCCTCCACGTCCACTTCCTGCTCCTCCTCCTCGTCGTCCTCGTCCTCCGAGCTGTCCTCGCTGGGATAGCTGCAGCTGGTTCCCCCGGGGGACAGAAGGCCTCGGTGGTGCGGCTGCGGGGCCAGTGGGGGCGGCGGGGGCGGGGGTGGCGGCGGGGCGGGGTGATGGCGCTCGGAACCCGGCTCGTCGGGCTGCGGGGCCAGCAGCAGCAGAGGCGACGGAGGCTGTGGGGGGTGATGGTGGTGGTGGTGATGCGGGTGGTGATGGTGATGGTGGTGGTGCGCTTGGGCCGAGTGCGGCGCGCCCGCCGAGGCCCCGTGCAGCTTGGCCAGGCTTTCTGCGTCGTCTTTGCCGCCCACCGGCCGGAAGGCGCTGGAATGATGGTAGCTGCCACCGCCCGCCTTGCGCCCCTCGAGGAGATGCGGGTGGTGGGGCGCTGGCACCCGGGCGCCCGCCGGGCCGGCTCCCGCAGACGCTGCCCCAGCGGCCGACGCTGCGCTGGGGTCTGCAGGTGGCGTGGAACCCGCGCTGCAGTCCCCCCCGCTGCCGCCCGGGGGCGACTCGAAGAGCGTGTCGCGAGTGCCGGTGCCCCCCGCAGGAGGTGGCGGGCCGGAGCCGGGGCCATTGGCTACCACTGGAGGGGGCTGACCGGGTGGGGGCGCCGCGTCGGCGCTCGCACTCCCGCCGCCCGGCTCGGCCAGGTCCAGGAAGGCCTGGCGCAGCAGGGCAGGGCTGTCACCGAGCGCGCAACCGAGCGCCGAGGGTGGTTGCGGCGGGGGCTGCAGGTAGGTGGGTACAGGGAGCCCACCAGGGGTCCTCGGTGGCCAGAACATGCAGAAGGGCGGGTAGAAGGCGTCCTTGCGGCCTGCGGGCCAGAAGAGACCGGACAAACCGGCCTTGGGCGCTGCACCTGCGGCCCCCGCTCCCGCTGCCCCCAGGGCCTCAGCTGCCGCGCCGGAGTCCTCCTTCTTGTGGCACAAGCCAAAGGCGGCGGCGGCGGCCGGAAACGTGTAGGGGTGCGGAAAGAGCCCCCCGCAGCCCGGGAACTTCTGCAGCACACCCCCAAACGACCCCTTGCTGGGCACGGGGATGACCGGGTAGCTGCGCGGGCCTTTGGCTCCACCTGCCGCGCCGGCCCCTGCGCCGGCGCCGACGCCCACGCCCACGCCGGTCACACAGCCGCCCCCCGCGCCTGCCCCGCCCGCCCCGGCGCCCCCCGAGGCCGCGGCCACCGAGAGGCTGGCGGCTGCGGCCGAAAGGCTGGCTGCGGCCACCACGGCCGCCTCCTGCAGGGAGTCGTCGTCGTCGTCGAAGCGCGGCCGCTTGTGATGGGCATGGGGAGCGCCCGCCAGCTCGGCCAGGGGCGGCGGCGGCGGCGGCGGCGGCGGCGCTCCCAGGAGGTGCGGGCCCAGAAGGCCACCGCCCCCGGCCACTGCGGCCGCGGCTGCCACGGCGGCGGCCTTGACGGAGCTGAGTGGGTGGCAGGCGGGGTGCGCGCCGGGCTGAGGCAGCGCGCGCTTGCGGCTACCGCCGTTGAACATGGCCTTCACGTCCTCCCAGGCAAAGACAAGCTCGTCCTGGGGGCTCTTGTCGGTGAGCTTCAGGTGACGACGCCACGAGTTGAAGTTGGCTGCGTCTGGCTGCGTGTACTTGGCGTCCGGGGTGCGGTGGGAGTGGAAAATAAACTTGTTGGGCGAGAAGTACATGTTGCAGTAGCTGCATTTGATGCACTTGGCGCGCGAGCTGTTGTAGCGCGCGGGGATGAAGCTGCCTCGGCAGCCCCAAGCGCACTCGTGCGACACGTCGAAGGCGAAGTTGTCCGGCAGCTTGGGCGGCCTGTTTTCGCCCAGGAAAGACTTGCAGAGCCGCTCGGCCTCGCGCTTGGTGATCATGCCGCAGCGGCGCGAGGAGATGGGCATGGCGCCCGCACGCCGTAGGATCTCCAGCTGCACCGGCGTACACTGCACGCACGTGATGCCCAGCGCCACGCGGCGGTTGTGGATTTCGTTGTAGCTGAAGTTCTTGAGGAGAGTGTTGGAGATCTGCGCCAGGCACAGGCGCTCCTGCCCATCGATCACCAGCGACACGATGGGAATGCCGTAGAGGATCACCTGGCCCACCTGGTTGGGTTTGAGGTTGGCGTGGCCTGGCCGTGGCTGGCTCAGAGCGTCCGGCTGGAAGGCGCTCGAAGGCGACGCCAGCAGGATGTCGTTGGGCCCCGGCAGCGGGCTGGAAGCCATCTCCTCCTCCGCGGAACCCCGGGTCGAGCCCTCCGGGTCTGCCCTGGAGACTGAAAGGGAAAGGAGAAAGTGTTAACTTGGGACTTTTCCACCTAAAACGTAGGGGTGGGGTGAGCGGCTAACTTAAGAATTGCAAGAACTTTTCTCCCCCTCTTTGGTTAAGACAGGATCGTAACTGGGCAAATGACCAAGTTTCAAACACAAGAAAGTCATTTAATTTCCTTTAAGGTCGCCCTTTAGAAAGTGTAGTGATTTGGAAGTAGAATTTTTCCCTAAACATCCGAAGTAAATGATATATATTCACATATTTAAAAAGCAGTCAGTTCCTAGGAAACTCAAGATCTTATGGAAGATTCTTATGGAAGCTATTGCGATAAAATGATGTGTTCGGTAGAAATGAGAAAGTCAGAACAATTGCAACTAGTGCAGATTATAAAAGTTATGGAAAACTGGGGCTTGGCTGTTAAAACCCAAATTTAAAGAGAGAAACCACTTGCATTTGCTTGAAAATGAATTGATTTTGGTTAAAAAAAATAAACCCAAACCTTTTAAAAAGTGACTTTTGTGGCATCTGTGGTTTCCTTGGGGAAATTCACCATTGGTTGAAACACAGCTCATTAAAGCAAAACGAAATCCTTTCCCCCCATCCTTGACATTAGATATTTTGTTACTGTAATTAGAATTTTTTAGGGGGGAGTGAAGAAATGTACAATGCTATATACGTGAGTGCAGGTAAGAAGGGTGTTTCGCTTTCAATTATTTCAAAAACCGATCTGCTGAACTCACTAAGAGGTCCTGAATGAAGATAGGTAGCTTGGAAAGATGAAGTTAAAGACTTGTAAACATTTAGAAATTGTTTTTCTCTCATTTCTATAACATGGAACAAGTATAGGCCAGTGTGTTAGAACGAGACATAGAACAAAGTAACCGTTCTTCGGATCTTTTTGGTCGACCTTAAAAGGCAAATTTAGTTTAATGATAACCACTTCCTGTGACATTTTTTCTTCTATATGTTGATGGCTGTATACCTTTAGGGGGAAAAGGTGCCCCACCGTAAAGAATGCCTACAGTAGGTGATCTTGGGAGCATTGAAAATGGTAGCTCTGGGTTGGATTTGAGATAAAAATTCCTCAAAATTTCATCTCCAGCCAATGGAATGCCACAATGAGGGAAAATACTCAGTAAGTTGAAAATATAGAAAGAGCAAGCAAAAGACACCTTCGTGACACTGCTGGTAAGTCAAAACAAGTTAAATGGTGCATTCCCTGCGAAAACAGCCAGTCACCTTCCATGGCTAACTGTCCAGCGCATAGGCCAAAGCTCTCCTTTGCCCTGGAAAATCACTACTGGTAGGAGAGCCGTTCTGACAAGTATCCCGAATTTTATTACAGCGATGTCAGAGGCTACACTCTCAACCGAATGGCCATACCCTTGCCCCTTCTCTGGGCCTTTACGACACCTATTTGGCGCCTTTGACCCGCGGCCTCGGGCATCCTCAGCTCTCCTCACATCCCGCGGCCTCCAGGAAGGCTGAACACACCTGGACGCGATCAAACGAGAGGAGGGCCTGGGTGGGCACTTCGGACAGATCAGGGGCAATGTCGTCGTCAGGAGACAGGGCGTTAAATGGTAGTTCAAGGCATAATGGGTACGACCAGCCTTAGCTTCGCCAAACAGCCCTTCCGAACTTCTTTCCCTCCCCCAACAAAATTCCTGTTCTCTCAGTAACAACCTGGGATCACGATGCCAGTTCTCGCTGCCCGGAAACGCGCGCGCGGCGGGCCGGCTCGGAGTTGGGAACCTAAGCGGCAGAAGACCGGGCGGAAGTGTCTCCTCCGCGTGTTCTCCACTCGTATCCCCGGCCCTTCCACAAACTCCCATCAGAACACACACACAAATAAGAAGGTTCAGGTTGGGGGACATTTTGAGGGGTGAGAAGAGAGACACAATTAAAAGTTAGTTGAACTGAGAAAGGAAGCTGACGAACTTCCCTATCCGGCCCACAAGCCCACGACCCCAACTTAATTCTGCTCCAAACCCATCCCCACCGAAGCCAGCCGCTGTCCCTCAACCTAACGGAAAATTCCACCGCTGGGGACCTCCAACAGTGAACCCCGAGCTGCGTGCCGAGCCAGGGCCGGCAGGTTCAGGCAGTACCTGGTAACCCCTAGATGTCTTTAGGCGCGTGGCTGCCGGCCCATCTTCCGAGGGCGCTCGGAGGCGAAGCATCCAAGCGGGTCCTCGAATCCAGCGGGCGGGACTCCGGCGGGCTCCGCGCGAAGATCCGGGCGCTGGTGCGAGCTAATGGCGCTCGAACCCCGGCGGGGGCGGGGGTGGGGAGAATGAGGGCCTGAATTGCGGCGAGGTGTCCCCTAGACCGCAAAAAGTGTGGGCGCGCGGAAACCGCGGCAGGCGAGCCCCAAGTGGAGCGCAGTCTGACAGCGCCTTTCTCTGCCTCTGAACTCGTGTCGGACCGAGGGGACGCCACCCAGCGGGCAGGGTGACGTCACCGTCTCCCTGACACTCCACATTAAAGGGCTGGCATGTTACTGGGAGGGAGGGGGAGAGCGAAAGCAAGAGCGAGTATCACAGAGAAGATTTTTTCTCAGCCAGCACGAAAGCTACCACCTATCCAACCTGAAATTGACGACAACCTCCCCACCAGATACCAAAACACAGCAATGGTGCTGCATCCGCAGATCTGACTTAGGAGTGGAAAGCTGAACCGTCTGCACGCATCCTGGGGACCTGGATCCGGGAAAACCTAGATTCTTATTAGAATAACGCCCCCAGAAGAACTGTACGCCTGTCTGTTCGCTATTGTTTCCTTATTTCTTTAAGTTACCATCCTTCATGAATGATTTCTCTGGCACAGGGTGCAAACCAGTGTCCCTGAAGATACAGAATCCAGGAGAATAGATTCGTTTCAGAGCCTCTTTTGAAACACTGTGAAATGAGAAAAAGGAGAGAAGTTTCCACATAGGGTGCCCAGTTTGAAACCTGCAAGGAAGCATGAAGAGTGTCGCCACTTTCGCATATACATTTGCTTTTAGGACAAGATACAGAGAATCACTGCGGTCTTCTCGGTTTTCCAACTGGGTGGGGACCCCGGTGTGTGCATGTGTACATTCATCCATTAACTTCGCTGGGAATCGTTCTGTAACCCCTTTCACAAGATCTATGCAAGCCACCTCAGCACAAAGGAGAGATGAGCTGGGGGAGTCGGGAAGGCCCCCAATCCTGACTGGCCCTTGAACAAGTTGCATACCCTTTGAAAAAGTAAATTTCCCAGAGAATCTTTGCAACTCCCTCCCCTAAAAAAAGGGAGACAACTAGAATGAGAAAGAACAATTTCTCACAGCACCCCAAAGTGAGACATACCCTCAGATACTTAACACCCTTGTAACTGACCAGCCCTGAAGAGTCAAAACAACTGCTGGTTAGTTTATTAGAAAGGAAAAAAGTGATTTATTTGGAGGACATTCTAAGGATGATACCTGCTGGGGTGGGTGTAGGGACTCTTTTACCTTCTTCCTTTGCTACCATAGATGAATTTTCAATTGCTGCCAGGTGAAGTGTGGGCTTCAGGTTGGGCAATCACATTGTGGAAATAATAGAGCAACCTCCACCATTAAGCAGAAGCCCTCCCAGACTTGGATATAGCTCCAACAATATACCACCCCTAAATACAAGAACAAAAGTGTGAAATCGTAACGCTGAATAAAACCAGGGAGAGTCAACTGACTTGTTGCTCGGGAGTCCTAGCTTTTAAAAATTAACATTCTGAAAACAGTTTCAGAACCATGGAAATTGTAATGTTTGGGCAGACGTTTCAAACTGCAGTGAGATAACTTTTCACCTGTCTCCTAATTTCTAAATGCATTAATGGTATATATTAAGCTGTGTCCTAAGGAGTTGAAATCAACCCAGCACTCCCTCCCAGTTTCACAAAGCCTCTCACCTTAAAAAGAAAAAAAACACATGCTTTTTGTCTGCCCAACCCATTCACCAGAAGAGCGTCACTATCATTTTCAAATTGCTTCCCCAGAAAGGCCAAAGGATTACACTCTTCCGAAGGAGCCAAGGCCAAGTCTGGTTCTTCCTTCTTCCCTGCCTCTTCTTTGGGCTCAAGGTCTCCCATAAAGTAAGTTTAAGGCTTGCTTACTGTTCCCAGTACCTTGGCTGTTAAAAAGTTTTAACCCGGAAAGAAAGCCTGGAAATGAGGAGGATTTTAGGACTGAAAATGAGAAGTCTATCCCTCCCCTCACTAATGCAGCACAGGGAAATGCCTGAACATTCCTGGGGAGGGAGCACTGTGGGGTCTTGGCTTTTTATTGCAAAGTTCCCATCTTTACCAAAAGGCTTCTCTTCCCCTAGCAGATCCCTAGTTTTTTTTGTTGTTGTTGTTTTTGTTTTTTTTTTGTATCTTAAGAAACATTTTTCTTTGAAAAGCAAAATGGACTGAATCTTTATGTTCCCTCCCTCCCTCCCATCCTAAGTTACCCTGAGGAGTGGAGCCACATCCGGGTGGTACCTAAATATTTAAACACAAACATTTACACAGTATCCTGGGGGCATACTATCTACAAACCTGTAACTTTAAGACAAAAAAATTTTTTTTTTTTTTTGCTGGAAAGAAAAATGTTAAATACTTTCACAAAAATACTTCCAAGAATGGTACAATATTTCATTTCTCCAAGGAGCCTGGGGATAAGCCTGTTTGAAAAGTCAGGCTGAGCAGGGCACATCGGCACACTCCTGCAATTCCAGTATTTAGGAGGCTGAGACAGAAGGATTGCAGGTTTGAGGCCAGCCTCAGCAACTTATCACAACCCAGTTTCAAAATAAAAATTAAACAGGGCTGCGAGTGTAGCTCAAAGGTATAGCACCCCTAGGTCCAACCCCCAGTAAAAAAGAAAAAAGAAAAAAAAAGTAGTTGGGAGGCTGAGTCAGGAGGATCGTAGGTTCGAGGACAGCCTCAGCAAGTAGTGAGACTCTCATCAATCTAGTGAAATCCTGTTTCAAAATAAAAATAAAATAGGGCTGGGTATGTAGCTCAGAAGTAGAATGCCTCTGGGTTCCATCCCCAGTACCTTCCTCTCCCCTAAAAAGTCCAGTTGTTCATAGCAGACTTCATGTTCCTGGCCAGTCCTAGTCTTGACACCAGAGTTGGAATGTGAGATTACAGCTCATTTGTATGATTTGAGGCTGGGAGCAGCTACCTCTCTGTCACCCACCATCTCTCTGAACTTATGCTTGCTTCTCAGTTTGGCCTTCCCCTATTCCTTGACAGTCTCTGTCCTGGCCCCTGGGACCC
Source organism: Graphiurus murinus (assembly GCA_004027655.1). Taxonomy (NCBI): domain Eukaryota; kingdom Metazoa; phylum Chordata; class Mammalia; order Rodentia; family Gliridae; genus Graphiurus; species Graphiurus murinus. The sequence continues at coordinate 49,010 of PVLC010001697.1, forward strand.
TGGCAGGCTCAGGGAGGAGAAGCCATTGGTGGCGGAGGAGGCTGTTCGGCCGAGTTAATCAATGCGTTCCTATTCGAGCTGACATGCATTTTACACATTAGGACCCTCCTCAGCCAGCTAATTGATTCAAATTGTTTTATTGGTTAAACTGGTGTCACCCGTTTGCATGATCTATCACCTCACCAAGGAGAGTATTTCCACTCCTATCTCTGTTCCGGCCGGCTGCGGTTCACCCAGGCCAAGGACAGGTAAAGAAGCCCAGACGCGGGACCCAAAGGAAAACCACAAACCGAGCTGGCCAACTTGGAACTGGAGAGGCAACGCCTCCGTGCAAACGCACGCGGCCGGCCGGGCAGCGCAGATAATGGTTTATAGCTACGGATATAACAATTAGTTGAAGCGAATCCAAACCCAGCCGGAGCAGGGCCCACCATCCTCCACTTTGGAAGCAGTCTGATTTTGAGTGAGCTGTGGACCGGGAGGGGTACGGGGCCCAGGCTAAAGCCAAGGTAGGATCTGTCCGTGGTGCTGACGCGATGCGTTGCTCCAACGCACAGCAGATCTTGGAAGAAGCCTCCCGACCAGTAAATATCAGAGCCCTAGATTAGGCTTAGGGCTGGGTAAGGCCACGTAGAGTTAAAAGGAAGGCAGGGGGTGGCACGGAACCTCTCTACTCTCAATCTGCCACATCTCCAGGACTGAGCTATCCAGCCGTCCCACAAACCCACCCCCTTCCTTGCACTGACAGAAAGGAAGATAAAGGCCTTAATATAAATTCATTACAATGAGAAACACAGCAAGTTATTTCCTCTCCTCCCACTTCCAGCCTGGGATGAAGAAACCCATGACAATTACAGATCAAAGAATCATCCTCAGCTGGGCTTTGTGGGAGGCTGAGGTAGAAGGATCACAGGTTTGAGGCCAGCCTCAGCAATGTAGGATGCTCTGCTCCAAAAACAAACAAACAAACAAACAAACAAACAGTATTGGGGCTGTAGCTCAGAGATACAATGCTCCTGGGTTCAATCCCCAGGACAAAAACAAAATAAAACAAAAAGATACTTTAGCTCTCTCTCCCATTCTTTCACACTATTCTCACTCCCAGGCAGAAATATTACTATGATTGTGTCCCAGCCAGAAGTACTTCTGGCAATGATATTTCTGCATCAAATAGGTCAAGAAATGAAAGAAACTGGAAAACTGGCATAACTGGAGAACAGAAAAATTCTGGCATATCAGAAAATACAGGAGATTTAGAAACTAGGTACAAGTTTCTCCCCAGTCACTTACTAGATGTGAAGTCTTGCTCACACACCCAGACTTTCTAAGCCTCAGTTTTTTCATCTGCAAAATGAGGAGATTGACAGGTAGCCCACAGGAGTGTAGTGAGAATTAAATAATATATGTAAAGTGCTTGGCAAACAGTAGTCACTTAATACATGATAGCTTTAAAAGCACCTTCCTTGGAGAACAGGGAACAAGAGCCAAGCCTATCCTATCATGAGATATGTTAGAAATCTCCAGTAGCTCTAGAATAAAAGACATCAAAGGCATTTTACCTTATGGTGAGCACAGGGGGAACCAAGTTCCCTGGAGGAACATTATCTCTTTTCATTAAAACTTTATACTGCCCCTAATTGGTCTAGTGTTTGTTTTCTATACAGGTGGCCAGAACTCCAGCTAGTCCTTGTTTAATCCATTTTAAGTAAGCTGATAACAAAAATTACCAATGATAATGGACACACTGATAATAATTGCAGATAAATCTCAATTCTCACTTTCTATCCTCAAAAGCTTTCTGCAGCCTGGCAAGCCCAGATCAGACTTCCTGGTTTTTGCTCTACTGCCTCAGCTAGAGTTACTTGAAGGAAGCCAAGGACCAGAAACAAACTGAAGACTCCTCCATGATGGAAGTTATAGGAGAAATGAGAAAGGTCTCAAGCACTCTGAGGGTGACTGAATCTGTGAGCCTTCTCTAAAATATTGTCTATAAATAAAGACCCTTCTCCTCTGGGGCCAGCAATGCCTGACAGAATACAATCTTAACTGGAATTGGGAAAGGAAAGGGAAGGGAAAATGAGTACATTTTTCAGGACTTGAATCCCTGCCCCCTGATCCTTTGAGTTCTTCATGCACAAATCACTGTGGGAATTTGTAAGTCCTTCTTAAAGTTCAAACAAGCACTTTCATAAGAAATAGAAACTGTAGGAGTAGAAATCAAGACTTAATTTCCCTTAATCAGAGGAAACCATTCTCACAAGAAAACTTGCATTTTGGGCTAAGTGGCAGAGAAGGCACTTACCCTACCAGTTCACAGAGACGGGGGACTATTTTGAACAGTTGCTGTTGGACTTTTTTTTATATAATAGAATCTGCCTTTCTTCATAGTCCTCACAAACCTATTAATATAATAAGACATGTGGTGTACATAGTTTACTTGAACTAATAAAATCCAGAACATGAACTTAGTGTACTCAGTGGTCATTTAGCAAATAAGTTGACCAAGATATAATTCAAGGGCACACAAAATACCCAAGGATACATATAAGCCCATGGATGTATGCCCTTTCTGAACACACCTGCAAATATGAATCAAAAGGGAACACTGGCACAAGGAATAAGCCCACTAGGCTTTCTTCAGTTCTCATTCACCTCTCTCTCTCTCTCTCTCTCTCTCTCTCTCTCTCTCTCTCTCTCTCTCAATCTCTCTCCCATGCATACACATATGCACCCGCCTCCTCCACTCCCCTCCTCCTCACATTGGGAAGGAGGGGGTCCTTTGAAATGGAGGTGGTCCCAGCTGGAAAACCCCGGAGCTCATTTAGATCACATCACTTCAGGCTTTTGTCTCTGCTCCTGAATAACCTAGGCCGATACAACAAAAGGATAGGCATCTACATGGAGTTTTCATTGGCAAAGATGCGTCTCAAAGATGCTGCTATAATAGTGAATAACGAGGCAAGATGCTTGCCTTCTTTGATTGCTACTCCTAAAGAAGAAGAGAGAGGAGAGAGGAGAAAAAATGGAGGAGAGAGAAAGTGGAGCAAGAAATAGAGGTTGTGGGAGAGGAAACCAAGGCAAGTATTTGGGTGGATTTCTGCAAAATAGTCTCTAATTGTATGAAGACTTCATACCACAAAGTATGTGAAATGGGGTTTGGGGCTTATTTTATTTTACAGCTGGTTCTTTTGTTTCAGGGAACCAGTTTAAGAAGTAACAGACACTGAGGATTCAGAGAGGGTGTGGGGCTGGACCTTTGAAAGCTTGTAGAGGGGAGGCAGGGGAGTGGGAGTGGGGGAGGGGTATAGATTGTCTGTTGACATGTCACAGGAGAGACAATGACATAGATACACAGTTAACATCTCCCCAGCTGACACTGGTGAAAGAAACATTAGATTTTATTTCCTGGGGAAATGAAGGCATCTTCCCCCTTTCCTGCTCTCTTCTCCATCCCCCCACCCATCTGAAAAATTTACTTTGCCATCAAGCTTGATCCCATTAGCTAATACACTATTAAATTCTCATGTGTTCTTGGCCCAATAAGCAGCATTCCTTCAGCTTTTCTTTGGCCTGTAGATTTTAACTCAATAGTAGCAAAGGTGAAATTAGGTATTAGCAAAATAAATCCCAGGGTTAGCGATGACTTCACTTTGAATGCCTTACACCCCGTGGTTGAAAGCCTTTTTGCTATTGTTGCTATTTCAAATAATTACTTTTAAACACACAAAAATAGAAAAGTTATTTCGATATCTCTCTGAATATTCACTGGATGCCATATTTTCAGGAAGAAAAACCAACGACTTAGATTTCTGTCCTCCCCCAGATCAAAGGCAAATACCATCACAAACTTTTTCAAGATACATTATGATATCATCAACAAACTCTTAATGTTGGCAAATAATTAAATTTTCCATCTTTTAGAACTGTGTAACCTTGGGTGTCTTAGAAACAAATTGTACAAACAAACCATGGAGATGAGCACTGAGGGTTTCAGAGGAGATATAATGAACCAACTTTAATTACTAACTTGAAATTAAAAATGTAATATACAGATTTAAATTTATTTTCACCTAAATTGTGTATAAAATTATATGGCTTTTGCAGGCTAAGAAATGCTCTGTAACCAGCCATGCTACTAAAAAGTCTGAAGTAGTTTCCAAAACCGAGTTCCCAGACTCACACAGTAATAATGATACATTTATCATTACTGATGACCACCTACTGGGTAATTATTGCTTTGTTACTACTATTACAATCAAGAGATTTCTTTATTTACTGTTAACATTCACTTAAAACTGAATGTTAATGACTGTTCTGAATTCACCAAAGAGAGTTTTCTGTTATATTTCAGAAGTACTTACGTTCTGGTTCAGAATTGAAAAACCATATCATAACAGAGTGGAAGGCTGAATGAGAGCTTGGTTCTCACCCTCTCTTGAGAATGGAAATGGAATTCTGAGGATTTCTGGAGCAAAAATTTCCAGTTCAGAGTTGCAAAAGGTTAAGATAATGCAACCACTTGACTTGTGCTAATTATGTAAGTATTTTATTACAGGAGATTCATTCATTATTGATACTTGTTTGCAGTAACTTCCTGCTTTGGGGGAGTTATATTTTATATGAGAAGTAAACAACCCATATCTCCAGGGCCAGCCCTCTCCCCATCTGGGTTTCTCTCACCCCTTCGTTAAGTTACATTAGCCCTTCTGGATTGTTATGACTATTGGGCAGAGAGAGAATTCTCTAAGACCTTCCTCTTCTTCCTCCATCTCCTTTCCTTATTCAGAACTTCCCACTTCTTAAAAGGTAGAGCTCAGGGTTTGCAGAGTTTGAGTGGGGATGAGGTGCTGAGAAAATAAGACCGGTTTAAGTAGAATAGTAGGAGGGGATTGGGGGAGGGCATTGGGGTGGGGACAAGGAGGGTTGAGAAAGGAAATAGTTTAAATAAACTTGTGTCTGTATATGAGGGTACCACTATTAATTTCACTAATATGCACAGGGAGGGAGGAGGGGAGAGTGGGGCTGGATGAGGAGGGAAATACACCAAATCATTTGTGCATGTATATTTGTATCGCTTTGAATCTCCTTATGATGTGTAGTTATAATGCACTAATAAAAGTATAAAAATGAGATTGCTTTTAGTGTTTTCTATCATATGAAGAGAAGAGAGAATTTTCATATAAAGTCTAAGCCTAGACTCCTTGAGGCCTGGACACCAGTTTTCTTCTTTGTGAGCTACTCTTAACTATCAGCCCAGAAATATCAGAAGTTTGGCTGGCTTTTGGTATACTCAGAGGTTAGGAGACAGTCATTAGGGAAGTGGGCATGGTGGAAGCTCTTAATCACTGGACAAGCTCAGAAAGGGGCTCCTGCTACTGCCCAAGTGAGAGCCTAATCTCATATCCAGTGGTGATTGGCATACTCTGCAGTATCTTCTTCCCAGGGCCTATGTCAAGTTGCACTAAGAAAAGACAAGGCTTTGCTTGTGGGATGGCCTCACTGAGATGCTGTGAAGGCTCATGCTGCTTGCTTGGCTGAGGGGACATGCAGGAGTTTCATTTTAAAAACTTATGGGATTGTCTGGTGAGAGGCCAGCGTTTCTTAGAAGAGCCAAAAGCCCTGCATAGGGCTTCAGTCTAGAAGTAAAGGTTTCTTCCTGGGTTTTCTTCTAGGCTCTGAGACTCCTGCCTTGGAGACTCAGTTCAGAGCTGGGATGCCCAGAGGTCAGCATGCTGGGGTCTCTGAGAGGAAGTCTAGAACTGGATATGGTGGACGGGCAGTGGAAGAGCACAAAGCAGTTGAGGGGGGCAGCATTAAATTTCCTGTTCTTTTAGGTTCTGGTGTGGGCAGGAGGGAAAGAACCATCTGGAAGCTGGAGTCCCAAGGCTTTGGATCATTTGAAAAGAATGGAGTGACACGGTTTGAGATGCAGTAAGGAGAGCCAAATTTGGGAGGTGCTTGGGATTGAGCGCCTCCCAAAGGGATTGAATTGGTTGGGATTGAGCAGGTCTAGCTCCAGGCTTGAGCAGAACTGAGAACATTCAAAGCCCAGGCTCATCCCTAGCCCTCTACTACCTAGCCTAGAACTTGCGCACTTTGAGCTTAGGCACCGGGAGGAGGGGATGACGATAGGTTCCAGGGCCCTGGGAAGAGTCCTGGGTGGAGGAAAAGGGATTAGGAGAGTTCTGAAAGTGGGTCCAGAATGGGTGCTCCGAGTTTAGTGCGCACAACCCCCACTCCCCCGGGCACCTCCCTTCCCTGCTTTTACCCCAGGCCAGGGTGGAACCTCTGCGTGATCTACGGAGGGATGCCGTTCCCAGCAAGGCTTCCTTAATGGTCCTTTAACAAACTCTTCGATCTCTCTGGCCGCCCTGGCTCTCACTCACCTCCTCCCTCTTCCCTTCTTCACTGCCTCCATCAATTATTTATGACCAGAGTTAATTATTCACGAAAAGAGAAAACTCTAGCTTTGGGAACTTTTCTAGGAGGCGTTGCGGGGTGGGGGCTGGTTAGAGGAGTTCTCCCTTTCCCGACCCTACAGCGGGTCTGAGGACTGGGGGTTTTCGGGACTGTATTTGACCTGCTTTGAAGCAGCAGGGAAAGGGAACCTAATGGCCGAGCTAGAGCTAGAGTGGGGGGTATACCCCTCATCGTGCTCAACTCTGTCCGTTGTCTGCTTTGTGTAACCTCGGGAGACCAGAAGTTACCAGGCTCGCCCGCGGGAGTCGCTGTCCAGGCTTGGAGGTGCTGAAACCACCGGCGTGGGCCCCGGGGCTGCGGACTGCGGGGATGTGAGGACGAAGATCTGGATATAGTCCCAGGAGGGAGAGACGCTGTCCACAGCGTCTCCAAAAAGTCTTGTTTGCCTTCTCTCTCTAGCTTTCTCCAACCCCCCCCCCCGTGACTCCAGAAGCTGTAACCAAAGATTAATTGCCTTAATCAAATCGACCCACCCTCTGCAATTAATCTTTTAGCAACAAATTAGAGACAATTTACCTCAACCTCCCGGGTCAGGAGGAGAGAGGAGGTGGGATGGGGGGGGGGATGGACAGAGTGAGACACTTTGACAAAATCCACAAATGGTGCGAGGTGGGGACTTGGGAATGGGCGTGCATTTAAGGCAAGAGGGGGCGGGGAGGAGGTAAGGGTCAGCTGTGGAGCGTGCGGAGGGCCGGAAATTCCTGGAGTCCCTTTCAACCCAGTATTCTCCAAAGGAGAGGCCCGAGAACTGAGGACGAGGCCACTTACCTGTCCGCGCCGCGCGCACGGTCTCTGGCCCTCGGCGCTCAGTTCTCCCGCCTGTCCTGCGCTCTGCCGCTGCTCCGCCGCGCTCAGCCTCCCGCGGCGCCCGCTGCCTCCCCCGCGCGGGAACCGCCGCCGCCGCCCGCAGCCCGCGGCCCGCGGTCCTCGGCGATCCGACTCGCGGTCAGGTTCTCCGCGGCGACCCTGTCCGGTCCCGCGTCTCCCCGGCAGCACCTCAGCTCTCCCCTACTCCCCTTCTGGGCAAGTTTGTAAGTTTGGGGTGAGGGTCGATCTCCTCGCGCCCAGCTTCTCGGTTTAGCTTGCTGAGATCCGCACCCCCCCACTCCCCAGCTCAGACCTGGGTCTCTGACGCCGCCTGTTGGTCAGGCAGGGCAGGGCAGGGCCAAGAGCGCAGAGGCCGTCCCAGCCCCACACCGCTCACCCCTTGGTGCCGGGTGGTCCTTGCAGGACCGAAAGGAGGCGAGGATTGAAGACCTGGTAATTGGGGTGGGGTCAGGGGCGAGAGGGAGCAAGCCTCCTTGGGCGCGCGCAGCCTGGGCTGGCAGCTTGTGCTCTCAGCCTGAAGGACTGTCCCAGGGCCTGCAGGAAAGTCTCCCCCGTGCCGCTCGCTCACAGGCAGTCCACTGGGAGCGGGCACCCCTTCCCCAGTCTCCCGGGGTACGACTCCCGGAGGTGAGGCCGGGCCAGGAAACCGAGTCTATACTGGTCGTGAACTCCCATAGTGCGTCTCCAAAACTCGGAGTGGGAGAGTGAGTCCTTCTCAGGACCCCCGGATGGAAAACTTCAGGCCAAACAGAGGCCGCTTTTAAAAAATAAAAGCTAGCCGAGTCCCTCTCAGTACGAAGTGTCCGACCGAGCAGTGGGGCAGGCGCGGGACGGGGGGTTCCTGGTAGAGCACAGAGCTCCCGGTGGGGACCGAGAGGATAAGGACTGAGTTTAGGGGAACTCTGTGGTGCTACAAAGACAGCGCTCACAGCTCCTGCCTAGTCCCTCCCTAGGCAACTCCCCTTTGAACTTCCTGGGAAGCCGGGGTCTAGCCCAGGCTCCGTCGAGGCGTCGCGGAACAGAGGCGCTGTGTCCTCCCCATTCTCGCCCTGTCTTTTTCATTGAAAGAATTGATGGACTGTTTCTCCCCTGCCCCTCCTTCTCTAATAAACGCTTCCCATAGATTATTCGACGCAGAGAAGGAAGGCGGCTGCTTAAAAAACAAAAAGCCATAGCCCTAATGAGTTCAATTACAATGTGGTAAACACATTGCCTCTACGCTTTAATTAAGCCTGCTGCCCAATTTTAACTCATTAGTAATTCATTAAGAGAACAGCCCGGTGCTGGCGGGTGGAAGGCACCGCAGACCGACTGTGCGCCGCGGAGTCCACACGCTCGCAAGCCGCCGGCGGCCCTCGCGTGGCGCGGGAGCGAGTCAGGTCTACGATTCAGTGGTTTCAACATCTAATCAGAGACCCCCTTCCCCCCCGCACCAGGCTTTGCCACTCCGAGGACCCGGAAAGATCTGTCCCGTCCCAACTGGAGTCTCCCAGGCTTGTAACAGGGCTTGCAAGTCTGTTGGGGGGGAGGGGAGGTGCGGAGCTGAGCCTCCTTAAGGGAGAAAGTCACCAGGTTAAATCCAGTCGCCAGTTCGCGCTCCCAATCTTTAAATTGGCATTAGGACTGCAGAAAAATCTAGGTTCGGCTTTAGTTCAACTTTGGCAACCCACAGCAGGCTTCTGGATCCTCTGCTGGGGAGAAGTTTCCATAGAAGTCAGACCACAGTTTTTGGGAGAGGGAGGTGCGGATCATGGTGGAAAAAAGAAGACAGTTAGCTAGAGAAGTGGAGGTCTGGAAGGGGGAGCCCAGAGCTCTCCTTTATAATTCTTTCACTTGCTTCTCAGTGCTTGGGAGTCGGGCTGTGGATTATGGCCACATCTCTATGTCAGGTGTGACCAGCTCGCTAGACCAGTCCTCTGTATGGAAAAGAAACAGCGTGGTCGAGCGAACCACGCGCCGGACACGAGAGGACTGTTACAGTCTTTCCTTTTAGCACTCGAGGGAGAGAGCTCCAGGAATTCAAGCACGATCAGTCCCTCTCCTCCCACCCCGAACTTGGCGGGTTCTGGGAAGAAAGTGCCTGCGTGTTCCGAGCGTCCCATAATTTGGATAGGACTCAACTCGTAGGTCCCCAGGATCCAGCGTGGAGTTTCCGAAGAGAAGGGAGGCACGAGGGTTACAGATCGAGGCTTGGATTAAGAAAAAAGACCTCGTGCGCCAGGCGCTCGCTTTCGCTGGAATTGGGCACCGCACCGCCACTCCCCACGGCGCCCCCTAGGTGCCGCAGGAAACTTTTCCCGCGGGACCGCAAAGGCCTGGCTCTGCAGTCAGCCGGAGGGAGGGGCGTACCCCGGTGGGCAAGACTGGCCTCTGCTCCAGACCCGGGGCCTCCAGGAACTACGGAGGCGGTTTGCCCTCCCTTCAGCGGAGAGCCTCTCCTTAGAGTTGCCAGCGTTTCGGGGGCGCCAGGCCGCTCCCTTCCCGTGCATAAGCCGCAACTCCTCTTCGAAACTAGCTGACAGATGAGATTTCCTCTCTGCGGAGGGTAATGGATCTGGTAGCCAGCTGCTCACCCTGAAGGAACGTTGGGCTCCTCTGACTTGTCGGTGTGCCGTTTGGAACCTTGGCTTTGGCTAGGGTTTAGGGGAAGGAGGTCTTAAACTTTCGGTCTACCCTCTCTCTTGTCCCTTCGCTCTTCCAGCTAGGAAGCGGGAAGTGCTTCGGGATCGTATTGGACACGCAAAAGAGCCGGGTCAAGCGGGGCTTTGCTCTCCTTGGTTCTCTTAAGTTGACTCGGGAGAAATCCGGGCCCAGTGGATCAATCCGAGAAAAGCGCGGACGTGGCGTGGCGGCTGGTGCGTGTGTGTGTGTGTGTGTGTGTGTGTGTGTGTGTGTGTGTGTGTGTGTGCTTTAATGGCAGGCGTTGGGAAAAGTGAACGGAACCCAGTCCTGGATGGAAGATTCAGCCCAGAATGGTGTAAGGTGTTGTTTCTTGCCGCTTTTCGCCGGGAACCTGCAGGCTTGATCCTCCTCCGGTCCCAGAGCCCAGCTGTAACAGCGCCTTCTAGCGCCTTGAGACTTGCCTGGAGAAGATTCTTTCTCCAGCGCAGTTTTATGAAAGTTATAAAAATCAGATCCCTGCCCTAGATGATCAGGGCACCTAACATGAGGGGGGGGGGCAGCGCTGTAATTAGGAAAACATGCAATCTCATCTCTTTTGGGGGGGTTCCGGACTTGGAATCTAGTTAGACGTCTCCAGGGTACACCAAGGGCCTCATCCCAGGAGAGCATTTTTATTCACTCTGTTAGAAAAGTTACCTGATATTAAGTACAACTGAAACACATTGTCTCCCTTCATTTTTCCCTTCCCTAATGCAAGTACGGGAAGTTAGGATATAGTTTTATTTCTGTCGACAGTGGGATAGATAAGTACATTTGGGGATTACTAATAATTGATTGCTGGGGAGAATCGCTTCACCATGCATCAGATGGAGCCTTCAGAATCAGCTCTGGAACAAGAAGGTGGCCTTCTTTACCAAGTGCTTTTATTCAAGCCTCATCCCAACCCCAAGCCCACTTCTTTCTTGGCCTGGGATGTGGGAAACAGGGTCAGAGGAAGCCAACTTAAGAGACAGGCTGCTGAGGATTTCCCAGGGTCACCTTAAGCCCACCTTTTAGTTTCATTTGATTTGATTTGCTTTTATTTCTTTTGCAACCCTTCAGAGCACCAGTGTCTTGAAAGACCCTTAGAAATCACCTGTCAATATGCTAAAAATAGTTTTGCTTTTTTGGAGGGTGATTGTGGGGGGAAGGGGTGTGTTGCCGTATTAGATTGCACTTCCAGAGAGTGAGATGTAATGGGAGGAAATAAAAGAATCAAATCTTTGGTAAGATACAGAAAGCAAAGATATCAATAGATTAGTCCCCAAATAAGTAGGCTAGTAACTTTTTACAAGACAGTCTTAACAGGAACCTGAACAATAATGTTCCTTAACAGGAACCTTAACAGGAACCTGAGAGAACCTGAACAATTGCTTCTGAAAGGTGTGACTTGAGCCCAGTGGGAAGTTCTGTAGAAAACATCATGAGACACACTGTAGTAGTAAAACAGTAAGCACACACTCACTTATTCTTGAGTTATTTTGTAAGGAGGAAAAATGTGTTCATGATTAAAATACCTATGTGCTAGGCATGTGTAAACCATCTTACATACAACCTTTTACTCATGTGACTCCTATGAGTTAGATATGATTGTCCACATTTTATAGATTTTGAAAACTGAGAGGATACAATTTTCTTCAGACCGCTCAACTGGTGAGTGGCAAAGCCAGGTTTCAAGTTCACAGCTCTTTGGATTCCAAATGTGCTCTCCACTAATAAACCAGACCAGGTACTGCTTTGCATGTACCATACTGTTCTGATACTTATAATAGCCTCATTAAATAGATATGTGCTATATTCCCCATTTGACGATAATCCACCCAGAATCCTTAGACCATGGTTCTCAAACATAAGTGTGGCTCCACACCTACAGACTGATTCCATCAGCCAGCCTGGACTGGGGCCTAGATCTGTGGCTGTGAGTTCTGAGACTGGTATTTCAGGAGTATATTTTGAGAAATGTTATTACGATAATCAAGTATGGTTCATCCTCAAAGGTCGATGTGTTGGGAGTGTGGTTTCCAGTGTGGCTGTCTAAGGAGTGGTGGAACCTTTAAGAGGCAGGGGTTAGTGGAAGATGACTAGGTCATTGGGTGTGTGCCCTGGGAAGGGATTAATGTAGGGGACCCACTTTAGTTCTCAGGAGAGCAAGTTGATATAAAAGCCTAAGCCTGGCCCTTGAATCTCTCTGGCTTCTGGTCCCACCATGATGCCTTCTTTCACTTGTCCCTCACCAAAGTCTGAACAGATAGAGCTACCCGACCTTCAGCCTCCAAAACTTTGAGCTAGATAAACCTCTTTTCTTTATGCAAATTCCAGCTTCAGCCATTTTATTCATCTTTTTGTAATATTGAGGATTGAACCCAGGGGCATTCTACCTTCGAGCTATAGCTCAGCCATTTTTATTTTTAATTTTGAAACAGGATCTCCTATGTTGCTGAGGGATTTGCTAGGTTGCTGAGGTTGGCCTCAAACCAGTGAACTTCCTCATTTCAGCCTCCCAAATACTGGGTTTATAGGTGTGTGCTACCACATCTGGCTTAATTTTGTTTTATCAATAGAAAATAGACTAATCAAACTATGATAGAGGATGGTAACTTGCTTAAGGCTATTAGGATTGGGCCAACTGTCTCAGTGAAGGTTGATGACTTCTTTATTGCAATCCATATAGTTACAACCCAGAGGCAGGGGAGGGAATGGAGAAAGGTTCTGACGAGGGTAACAAGTTACACTTCTCCTTGACTTCCCAAGAGCCACTAAGCTAGAGGAAGTCAGTGTCCTGAGGTTCCTTGAAGTCACATGCATCTGGCTCACCTGGAGAGGCAAACTCAGGCACTCCAAAGAGCAAGGGCCATGTAACTGCTGGGACTCTGCAACATGCACCAAAGGAAATACTGAATAGAAAGCATGAGCCACAGACATGGAATTGTATTCTCAACAAGGGTGTGGCATGGAAGGGGATGGAAAGCATGGTCAAAAAAGACAGACATTTGGATGCAACCGCCAAATACAATTTAAGAGAAGCTCTAAATCAGGGGCTGTAGGAATGTCGATCTGACCTGGCCTATCCTAATAGGTTTCAGCTTTCCCTTTAGGTGTATGAGGGCCATGAAGTATACCCAGAGCTGCTATACACAGGTAAGCAGACATGTTCTGGCCTAGTTGGGCACCAATAAACTTGTTGGTTGATGGGCCTTTTTTGCTTCTGCCACACTAAACTCTGTGAATGTTTTCACAGAAATGTTCTCCCAGGAGCAATTCTTCTGTTTATCTCTGTTTTTAGGCCAATGCAAATGTTTATTGCCAAGATTCAACCAAATCACTCTCCTGACCCTTGAAAAATGGGTTTTGTAAAGACAGACAGTAGGAGATTCTTACCTGACAAGTCATTCCTAGGAGGTTATGGCAGAAATCAAAATATTTCAGACCCATATCTAGCTTGGCCCTTAGGCATTTTAAGACTATTGCAACTGTGATAGATCATATGTTTTTGCATTATGCATGAAATTATTTGACATATGTAGTTTTAATAGCACATTATTAACTCTAAATCGAGTAGCTCTTTGGATGACATACATTCTGTATTTACCTGGCTACTCCAGCAGCAGAAATGTATTCAATATAATGAAAATCAGGCCAGATTTGTCAACATCCTCCCATTATTCCATTGTACAGTGCAAAGTTATTTGAAAGTTAAGCTATTTCACTGCAGTAAAAACTCTTGAAGGTAGGGCTGCCTTAGTTTTTCTCTTTTGCTTTTCTTGTCCAGGAAGACAGTAAAAATCTCATAGACAGTAAATATCTCATAAATATACATATACATATGTGTATATATATGTCTTTTAATTTTGCATTGTGTGCTTTCCACTAAATGCTTTTGAAGTTATCCATGTTACATACATATAGTATATATGGACTAGTTACCCCATTTTACTAGTATATAATATTCATTTCTAAATACTTTCATTGGTGCATTGTAATTATACATCCTAGTGAGATTCAAAGTGATACATTCATACATGTATGTATCAATTGGTGTATTTCTGTCCCTGTACATGTTAGGGAGCTTGGTAGTGATACCTTCATATATGAATGTAATCTCATTTGAACTATTCATGTCTTCAAGCCTCATTTTTCCTCTCCCTACCTCCCTCTCCCAACCCCCTTCCACTATTCTACTGCTCTCTCTCTTCATCCACAGATTTTTTTTTTCTTGTAAAGTCTGGTACAAGGAAAAAGTGGGAAGTAAGAAAATAATTGACAGGATTTTGCATAGGCCCAGAGTATTGGATTCAGAATTCAGGGAGAAATTTTGGAATCTCAGAAGTTCCAGAAAAGCCTTTTGCGCCTCAGAATAACTTCCCTGACATCTTACTAATATTTGAAATTCTATCAATGGTGATTTTATTTTTAGACAGCTTTTCAAGCTCAAACAGTCATTTATAACTTAGAATGTTATCCCCTTAAAAGGTCAGTGCAGAGCAAAGTGTTGTGGCACGTGCCTGTAACCCTAGTACTTGGGAGGTTGAGATAGAAGGATTGCAACTTTGTTGCCCATCTAGGCGATTTAGTGAGATTTTGCTCAAGATAAAAAATAAAAAAGGCTAGAGATGTAACTCTGTGGTAGAGTGTCTCTGGGTTCAAACTCCAGTACCACCACCACCACCAAAAAAAAAAAAAAAAAAAAAAAAAAAAAAAATCAGTACAGAATGGGCAGGCATTGGTTTATTTTTATCACTAGGAGTATGTAAGATTTGACATTTTGACATGGGAATTGACAAAGGTGAAACTGAGCAGGAGTTTCTTGGTCTACTTTATTTGGAACACCTGGCCAATTTACCAATTTAGCAAAAAGAGTGGGTGACCTGCTGGGTATGGTGATACATGCCTGTAATCCCCAATGACTTGGGAAGCTGAGACAGGAAGATCATAATTCAATGCTAGGTCTGGGCAACTTAATGAGATCCTGTCTCAAAGGGGGTGGCCTGGTCTAGTCTCTTTCTAGAATTTTTTGTGGGACATATTCTTCTGTTTCTCTAGGAACCTCATAGGAACAGTAGCTTTGTTCATATCCTCACACTTTGTACAAGTTTTTTTGTTTTCTTTCAAGGATAATCTCATGTTATCATTTGGGGTTCAGCTCTAGTTTCCCTCCTTGAAGACATCTATTTTATCCTTAGTGGTGTTTCCTTCCTCTGCTCTTTCTAGCACGTGGAATCTCTGTCACCTGCTTTATTATTTACCTTCCACCTTGTTGCTTGCCATCAGCATTCCTAAACTGCCAGCTGTAGTACAAATATCTCAGCAGTCCACGACTGCCTCCTGGAAAACAGGGAACAGACTGTAATTAGTTTATACAAACTTTTTGTGTTGCTCTGTGATTATTTAGCATGTTTAAATCTTGTTTTCAGGGCCTTTGAGGTTATCTTAGGCTTTGACATTTGTTATAGCATATAGCAGAGAGATGAGCACTTAAAAGAGGATGAGCAAATGCCTACTGACCTTTGACTTATCTCAAGATACTGACCTTAACATTTTTTCTGTATCTATGGCCCTTTGTATGTTGGCTTTGTATGTTGGCTTTGCTGTGATACTGGATATATTTTGAGATCCCCTCATCAGCCTGCGTTTCAGAGTGAAAACAACACGGAGCTGACCTGCAATGGACATGCTGCATAGCTGAGAAAATCAACAGGGTGGATTGCCCCATCTCTGCTGCCTTTCTCATCAAGAGTTGTAGTCTACTTCTTCACTCCCTTGAATCTGGGCTGGGCCATGATTTGCATTAACATGATTCACAATATCATGAGATCGTGAGAGAAGTGATGTTGTGTGAGTTCTTGAATCTAGGCCTCAAGGTGTTTTGTAGACTCTACTTTCTATATCTCCTGAGACCTTGCTGCCAAGCAGAGAAGGTTGGGTTAGACCTCTGAATGAAGAGAGATTGCATAGAGACAAAGGCTGACCCCCTTGGCATTCCAGTCGAGGTAAGGTTTTCTTATACTTTGTAGCTCTGACTGACCCAGCGTTTGAATTCAGCCACATGAGTGAACACAGAATTGCCCAAACAAAACATAATATTACAAGCAACAGTGTTTTTTAAACCATTAAGAATTGGGAGGTTTACATAACTGGAAAGGTGAGGGGCTAGGCTTTCTGTGTTGCTGTAAGCAACTAAGATTTCTAGATAACGATTTTTTTTTTTTTTTTTGCGGTACTGGGGATTGAACTCAGGGGCATTCTACCTCCGAGCTATACCCCCAGCCCTACTTTCTATTCTTTATTTTGAAACAGGGTCTCACTAAGTTACGGAGTGCCTCACTAGGTAGCTGAGGCTGGCCGTGAACCCGGATCCTCTGGTCTCAGCCTCCCAAATGCTTAGATAACTATTTTTACTCAGCATAAGTTGGCAGATACTGACTGATATACTTTAATTTATTTAAACGGTCTTATTTTTGTTAGTGATATATTTGAATTTATTCCTATAATTTTATTTTGTGTTCTGCTCTTCTATGTATTCTTCCTTCCCTTCTTTTGGGTTGGTTGAGGATTTTTCCCAACTCAATTTTATTTCACAGTACTTTCAGTTTATCATTTATATATTCTATATTTCTTTTATGGTTACCATAGTCATTTAAAATTGCCTAACTTAACAAAACCTAAATTCTTGATTACATACCTGAACAATACAATGATTTTTGTCACACTTTAACCCTGATCAGTTCTTGTCCAGCTTATGAGGAATGAGCTTTGTATTCTAGTCTTGTTTTTCAGTCACATGGGTTGGATATTATTAATATTGTCTCATAAAATTAATGCTTATTTTTACTTACTCACAAATTGGTCCATGCACTTATATTTATTCAGATGTGTTAATATAGTTTATATATCATTTACTCACTCATTTATCAGTTTTTTTTATCATTCTTTTTTGTCTTCAGGAATGATTTTCTGTTTGTGTGAGGTATATTCTTCAGAATTTTCCTTAATGAGGATTTGTTGGTAGTGCGATCTCCCCTTTTCTTTCTCTCTGTCTAAAAATTATTTTATTTTCACTTAGTTTGACAGGTGGTTCTCTGCCTATAGAATACTAAAGTAGGTGCTGTTTTCTCTCAGCTCATCGACAATACTGGTCCTCTATTTCTGGTTTTCGTTGTTGCACTGAGAAGTTTGCCGTCATTCCAACTACCATTCTGTTAAAGGAACTCTCTTCTTACTGGCTATGTAAAATATATATTTTTTTGTCTTTGATATTTTCCAGCTATACTAAGATGTATCTGGGCTTACTGATTTTGAAGGTTCATGTTTTTCAACACAAAAATGTGTTCTGAAAAGTTCTCAGCCATTGTCTCTTCAAATATCACCTCTTCCATATTCTCTATTATCTCTTTAAGGAATTCTAGGTAGCCATAGGAAAGGCTGCCTCACTTATCCTACATGCTTTGTAAATTTTCTTCCTGCTCTGACTTCTGATTAATTTATTTGGATCTACCTTCCAGTTTACTAATTTTCTCTTCAGTTATATCTAATTACCACTTAAACAATTCTTTAAAATTTAAATTTCTTCTTACTATTTTATTTTATTTTTTGTACTGGGAATTGAACTCAGGGGTATTATACTTCCAAGCTATTCCCCTAGCCCTTTTTATTTTTTATTTAGAAACAGGTCTTGCTAAGTTGCTGAGGCTGGTTTTGAACCTGTACTACTCCTGTCTCAGCCTCCCAAGTACTGGAATTTCAGGCATGCACCATCACTCCTAATATTAAAAATTGTGTTAATTATTATATGTGCATTTTATTCCTGGAATATTTCTTTGGTTCCCAAATGAAATTTTGATTCCTTGGTTGTATTTAATGACTTTTATTGCTTGCATATATTTCAAAACATCTCTTTTTCTAGAGTCATAGTCATAATTATAATTAATATTGCTAGTAATATAGTTATTTTTATTTTATGTCAACTGATTTCACTAACTGAAATCTTTTCTGTATTGATCCACTCTCTATGATTTTGGCAGTTCTCACTCATAAGGTCTTGATTTCTTGTATATTGTATTTTTTTGACTGTGAATTATATATTTTATTTGTAACTTTATGAGAATTCTTTATGAAGTTATATTCATCTAGAAATGACTTGCATTCTTTCTGTTGGTCACTTGCACACTATTACCAAGGGCCATTAAAAATGAGCTTTATTGAAGTTTCAGGCATATACCATAAAATTTACTCATTTTAAGCATTCAATTCATTGAGAATTAGTGAGTCTATAGTACTGAGCAAACATTGTCATGATCCAGTTTAAGAACATTTCTGTATCTTTCCAATGACCCCTTTGCCTGTTTATAGTTACTCAGTATTTCCACCTCTCAGCCCCAGGCATCCATTAGTCTACTTCCTTCCTCTATAGATTTGCCTTTTTTTTTTTTTTTGACTCATATAAATGAAATAATATAATTCTCTTGCATGTGGCTTCTTTCACTTAGCATAATATTTTTGAGGCTCATCCATGTGCCCACAGTCATTTTAAGTTAACCTAAGCCTGAAATTTAACAGACCACATAAGTAGCATGAATTAAGGCCAAAATCCTGTGCAATGACCAGCTTGTGGATACACATTTTTTTTTTCCACTCAATGCTAAGGCTGAAATAGACAAGTTTCCTTGTTGACTATTTCTGAGTAGCAAACTTATCTATAATTGACTTTTTTACAGAGTTCATATAGATCTTTTGATATGAGGGTACCCCGTTAGACTCTCAACTCACCTCTAATGCGGCCAATCAAAGTGGAAACTCAGGGACATCTGGTTTTAGAAGAAATCTTAAGGGTAAAGCCAGCTTTAGTTCTCAGCCCTTAGAATTCTTGCTTTCACTTTACCTTTTGTCTTTCTCTGTTCCATACAATTATGTCAGTTCAGCGATGCTTTTAAAAATATAAATTTAATATTTCCCCCAATATTTTATATGTTTTCATGGAAAGAGAGCTTTGGGGCATTTCATTTACCATACTGGCCCAAATATAAGGCTGACAAGTACCTCTTACGAGAGTTACTTTTTCACCTGTTTGGATTTCACATCGGTGGAGAGAGAGAGTGACTCTACCCATTGTGAGCAGGAGGCTGTCTCAATTCCTGCCTGCCATCTCCTCCCCATCCCATCCCCACTTACCAAATAGTCTGATCAGTAGTATCATTCATGGGTCCACTTTGTTTAGCAGCAGTTTGCTGTCACAGCTGTACACCCATTCCCACACCTACCTTTACTAATCCTTTTCATTTCTGCTGGGTCAGTAAAAACAACCATTTCTCAACTGCAATGGGAATTGCTAAGATCTCTGTCAACTTAAAGCATGTCAATATTGTAGTAACTGAGATGGAAAGGGCAGAAATTAGAGATGAAGAAACAGGCCCAGAGAAGCAAAGTGAGTTGCCCAATTTCAGAGAGCTGGAACTTGAACTCAGACCCACAGACTCCTTGGGACAATTCTCTTCCTGCCTCTTCTTGGTGACTAAGGAATCTAGAGAGGGAGGGTGAGGCACTGGTGCATTCATTGGTTTAAGCAGTAACGTTTTAGAGAGTATGTGGATTTTCTTCATCTTTAATTTCTCTGTCTCCATTTCCCATTGTTATGTGAGATCAGCATTTGCGGAAAACAGAAAGACAAAACCAAAAAACTACTGCTCAATGTTTCTGTTTTTAAGCAATATGGATCATTTTGCAGGGAAATTTCTCACTTCTCAGCATGTTAGAAATGGCCAGCGGGTTTGGTCCTTTAACTGGAGGAAAAAGAGGGAGAATATCAGGGCCTCAATCTCAGCCCATTGACCCCCTCTTCAATGAATTTCTTACCTCATTTTAGGGGAGGGATAATGTTATTAATATCCTTTCTAGCAATTTGAAGAAACAGACAAGCATAGCTCAAGGATTTTCAAATCCTTGGTTTGAAAATATCATTAGAAACAGGTTCCTAGTGTTCACTCTGGCACTTCCAAGGGTTCTGATGAGTTTCATTTGAGATCTGCACTGTATGGAGGCACTGGTGGAAGCCCACAACATGACACTGTGTGCATGTTAGCAACAGAGCTCCTTCTGTGGAGCGGGGAGGAGGGAGAGGCAGGCAGGTGTCACTTGCTCACATGTATTTGAAACTGAGGCAAGCACCAGACAGAACCTGCAGGTTTGCCAGTGGTGGAGTTACCTGGCCCTGCATCTAAACTGGCTCAAATTGTGTCTTGAGCCAATCATGGTGCCCAATTGATGCACTGGTGAAGGTATAAAACAGCCAGGCTCGTCATCTGAGTCATAGAGGTGAACAATCAGCCACAGGAAAAATCACAACTGAAAAGCCAGCTATTGGGCTGAATTCAGTAGTTAAAATAGGGAGGGGTGGAGATAAAGAAATACAGTGAAAATATTGTGTCTGTTTTAGATTCTTTGTTTTTTTTTTTTTTTTTTTTTTTTTTTTAAAAAAAAAGATGTCTGTGTAGGTTAAAAAAATTGAAGGTAATACCCAAACCTCTTTCTTCAACCTAAAGAACAAGCTCCTTAGGGTCTCATTTGCATGTAGGTAGAGTCAAAACAGCTGAAGTTGTGCACATCTAATTGGATGGAATTTGAATCTTTCCCTGAAGCTGTAAAAGAAAAAGCAGGACCCAGAAACATGATGGAGTGTTCTTTAGGCGACAAAGATTTGAAACTGCCGTTCTTAGCACTCACAGGAGAGTCCTACAGTAGCCTTCAAGGCCAGCCTACCAAGGCAGTGCTGAATTGGCACCTTTTTCTGCCTTATGTAAGTAAGAAATGAACAGATGAACATAGGGGCAGCAATAAAAATCACAATGAATAATTGGAGCTGTTGCCAAATCTCACGACCTGGTTTTATTTGCATTTGATTCCCTTGGAAATAGTAGGACAAAAAGAAAGGCAGGAATGTACCCAGCTGAGGTCCCTAGGTTGTCTTGCCACATCCCCTCGCCACTGACTGTTCCAGTACACATCCTCAGCTTCTGACTGCAGGCTCCCCTGAGTCTCCTCCCAGGATGGAAGTGCTGGGGACTTGGTGTCTGTGGGAGTGGTCCCGAGCCAGTGATGGATGGAAGTACATATACACATATCCTGCTTCCCTTCCTCTCAGCGGGATACCTCTGCCCAGGTTCTACACTGTCTTCCAGCAAGACCAAGCTTCCTTTGCCCACAGTGGCCACCTGATCTCTGTCTTACCCATTGCTGGCTTCCTCCCCTTCCCTGCCTCACTCTCCTGCTGCTTCCCTTCTGATGCTTCCCAGCATCAGCATCAACTCCCAAATAAAGTATTTGTTCTCAAATCCTTGTGTCAAAATCTGTTTCTGGGAGAATCCAACCATAAAGCAGGGGAAATTTCTGCTTTTAACTGAAAATTCGTGTGATGTCTGGTACTTTGTACTATTGATTTGGCCATAGATTTGAAGTGGTGGTGCATGCCTATAATCCCAGTATTTGGGAGGCTGAGACAAGAGGATAGCAAGACTCTCAACAACCTAGTGAGACCCTGTTTCAAGACAAAAACCAAAAAGATTGGGGTGTAGCTTGGCATTAGAATTCCCAGTACCACAAACACACAAACAAATAAACAAACAAACACCCAACAATAACAACAGAAAACAACAACCAACCAAACAAACAAACAAAAAAATCAGGGTGCAGAAATCATGGATCTAGTGGTATATTTTCCAGAAGAGGGAATAGAAGTGCAGGCCACACAGTCAAATGGTTAGAGATGCTACTAGAAGCCAGTGGTCCTGACCCTCACTCTGTAGGCTTCAAGCTCTCAGTCCTGGGCATCTTTTAACTCCCATGTTTAGCAAAGTATTCCTAGATCACTGATTTCCTCTTCTCTGCCAGGTGGGTCTTTAATTAAATCAATATCCCTATATTTTTCATCATATTTTCGCTAGTCACCTTTTCTTGGGCTGACAGATCATGATGTTTATATTTTCATTTTATTCACTTAACATATACATTAAGTCCCTCATTGGGTCCTAGGCAATGTGCTTGGTCTAGAGGACATCACATGATATCGTAGTCTCTATGTCACAGAATTTATAATTGGTGAAGAGGGGCCAGAGGAGAATGACAATTCAGAGTAAAAAGGGAGGGGCACAGAGCCCAGACCAGGGGCTTCCAAGACATCTTCCAGGAAGAAATGTATGAGCTGAGACCAGAAGTTGAGCAGGGGGACTTGGGCAAGAATGAGCATTCCAGGCAAAGAGGAAGGTTTCTAATAGGAAGGCCTGTAGGAGACAGTGTGGCCCTTTGTGGGAGATGAAAGAGGGACCGTCTGGTTGTGGATTAGAGTGAGGGTGAGCAGGTGAGATGTGAGAGGGAGACAAGGTCCAGACCGCCAAGGGCCTGGGAAGGCAAGTAAGGATATTATTTGGAAGACAATGAAGAGCCACCCAGATGCTTTAAGCAGAGGAGTGGCTCAATCTGAGCTTTGAGTTACAAAGACTCCCCTGATGCTCTGTGCAGAATAGACTGGAAGGATTTCAGGCAGGGGATAGGGAACCAGTTCAGTGAATTGACAGTGGCTTCTGTTAGGGTAGTGACAGTGGAGGCAGAGACAATGGGAGAAATAATTGGGGGGTGAGTATCAAGGGGACTTGAGAACTGACTGAGAGGCTGGAGTTAAGGATTGAGCCAGTCTCTAACTTGGACAACTAGGTTGGCAGTGATGCTTCTGTGTGTCAATCTATGACTCTGTGGAGCTAAGATGCATGGAGGATCCAGGAGAAATAAAGGGGAGTTCACTGCCTTTCAGTCTCATTGGAGAGATTAACACATAGGGTACACCGGCTGTGGGAAAACTAAGCACTGAAATGGACAAGACCAGAGCAGAGCAGAGAAGTGTGGGGTTGTGTGGTCCGCAAGACGCTTGAGGGTTTGACAGGCAAGATGGAAGTGGAGATGGGATCAGGGAAGATTTCCCTGAAGAAGTGAGATCCCTGAGCCAGTATGGCCAGAGCAGACAGACTGGTGAGAGGGAGGAAAGGAAAGAAGAATGTTCTGGAAAGGCATGGTGTTCCTTTCTTTGGCTTTACCTCTCACCATTTCTTCCAAGAAATGGAACATGAGAATCTGCTCAATAACAAGCTGAGTAATGGAAGAGGACCAGGATAAGCTACCATGCACAGTGGAAGAGAGAGTGGGAGGGAAGCTTGCAGACAGCCGCCCTGGGCAGCAGTGAAGGAGGCCAGGTTCCTGCAGAGTCCTCTCCTCTCAGGAGCTTCTTCTCAGAGGTCCTACTGAGGTGGCCCACCCAGGTCACCTCTGACAAACAGGCCCATTCATTGGCATCTGGGAGCTTGACTTGATACCCTCTTGTCTCCAAATGTGTCTTCACTAATCCACTTTATACTTATTTATTGACACTCATAACAGTAGTAAACAAACAAATAAACCATGCCTTCATGGAGTTGACATTCTAGTTGGGGGAAAAAGTCAATTTAAAAAGACCAGTAAGTAAAATATGTACATGGTTGGCTCAATGATGATACACATGCCATAAAAAAAATAGAGGAAAAGGAATAATGAGATGGGGGGGAGAATGGATCTGCAATTATTTTATTGTGCTGTTATTGGTGCATTGTCATCTCACATCATAATGTAAATCATGTTGACATTGACATACATGCACACAGCACTTGGTACCCCCCACTACCTCCCTGTCTCACCCTTTCCATACAGAGGACTGAGGTTGACATTGGGGTTTTCATTTATGTGCACAGTCAATGTTAGTATTTCCAATAATGAACCTCAGTCTTTCCCTTCTCCTACCTTTAGACCACCTCCCTGGTTCCACAGAGGTTTCTCCTGTTATCTAGAGTCCCTCTGGTATCCCAGTTACTCCCCAGCTTGCTCATATTAAAGAAAACATATGTCCCTTCACTTTCTGTGACTGGCTAATCTCACTTAATATAATGTTCTCCAGGTCTTTTCATTCTCTTGCAAATGACATTATTTTATTCTATATTGCTGAGTAGGATTCCATTGTGTGTATTTCCCATAGCTTTGTGATCCATTCATCTATTTATGGACACCTGGGTTGATTCTATAATTTGGCTATTGTGAATTGCCTTGCTATGAACATGGGTATGCATATATTACTGTAGTTCTCTGGTTTCAACCTCTTTGGAAAGATACCTAGGAGTGATATAACTGGATCATATGATAGATCCATTCCCAGTTTTCTAAGGAATGGGTCATTCTGCAATTAAATTTTTTTTCTTTTTATTTTTTCGTGGAACTGGGAATTGAACCCAGGGACATTCTACCTCCAAACTACACTCCTATCCATTTTTCATTTTTCATTTTGAAACAGGGCCCCACCAAATTGCTGAGGCTGGTCTCAGAATGCAATCCTCTTGTCTCAGCCTCTCAACTACTGGGATTACAGGCAAATATCACCATGCCTGGCTGGGTCTGCAATTTTAAATGGGAAGGTCTCACTCAGAAAGTGAACTTTGAGCAGCGGGAGCAGGAGAGTGCTCAAGTCTTGGTGACAGCTGGGGTGGAGAGTTCAGGGAATCCCTATTGTAGAGGTCTCTATGAAGCTGGCCTGGTATCCTTAGTAAGCTGGGTCCTGTCAGGATGTTGTCTTAGACACTAGGTAAGATGGGAGCCCTTCCGAATGTCAGCAGAGGAGGACCGATCTTCTGCCCAAGGTATGATAGGGAAGTTTGACAAAACATTTTAGGCAAAAGCAAATGTGATGCATGAGGACAGCCCAGAGGAACGCCCCCCCCCCCATGCCTTTTTCAGATTGAAAAAATATCCTTCCATTATGTTAAATTTAAAACAAATACAAAAGTAAAGAATATAGAGTAACAGATCCCCATATACCCACCATCCAGCATCAGTATTTACCAACTCAAGGACAGTCTTTTATATACCTAGTCTCCAACCCTTCCTGGCTTTTGGGGGGGAGTGTAGGGTGCTGGGGATTGAAGCCAGGGTCACTCTAGCACTGAGTTACATCCAAAGGCCACCCCTCCCTTTTGAGACAGGGTCAGACTAAGTTGTCCAGGCTGGTCCCAAATTTCTCTCTTCCTGCCTCAGACTCGTGAGTAGCTGATATTACAGGCCTGCATCATCATGCCTGATTCTCCCAGGCTAGGACTCTTTGGAAAAAAACAGCCACAATACCTTTATCATGCCCAAAACAATGAATAAAGACTTTAATATTATCAAATGCAGGTAGGCATAGTGACGCACTTCTGTAATCCTAGTACTTAGGAGGCTGAGACAGGAGGATCATGGATTTGAGGACAATCTCAGCAATGCTGTAAGACTCTCAGCAACCTAGCAAGACCCTATTTCAAAACAAGAAAGAAAAAAGGGCTGAGGGTATAGCTCAGAGGTAGAATGCCATTGGGTTCCATCCCCAGTACCCCGCCCCACCCCGCACCCCCCCACCCCCACATTATCTAACATAGCTGGGTGTGGTGGTACTTGCCATTGAGCTATATCTCTAGCTCCTTTCAATGTCTTTTTATCCTTCTATTTTATTTGAAGAGACTGCATTGCTATAGAATTTTTCAGCTTGGATTTTTTTTTATCTGCATCCCTGTGATTTTAACTTGTTTCCTTCTCCATCATATTTCCTACAAATTGGTCATTAAATCTAGAAGTGTGATCACATGCAAACCTGAGTTTTTGGTGAGAATATGTTACAGAAGGTGTTGTGTTCCTTCACAAGCCTTTCCATCATGGGTCCTGAAGATGGAGTATTGTGAGGTTAGTGAGGGAGATCATTTTTGGAGATTTGGGGAGGGAAGCTAGACAAGTGGCTATTCACCTGTGCATAAAACCAGCTACCAATTAGAGGTGTGTGTGTGTGTGTGTGTGTGTGTGTGTGTGTGTGTGTGTGTGGTGTCTTTATGTCTCCAGGATGAGAAAAATAATGTGTAAGCCTGGATGTGCCAAGTTTTTTAGCTTCTCAAAGAAATGGAACTTACTAATGATAAAACATTCTTATATCAATAGTACAGGCTGTGTGATAATATTACATCACAAAGAATTGTGGCCACAAAGACTAAGAGAAACAGGGTTTCCGCTTCTGCCCTGACACCGTTGTGGCAAGCACTCTCTTTCTAACCTCCCCCTCTTTAATTTTTCAATTGGTGTGTAGCAATTACATTAGTTGTTGTATTTAATACACAGTATATTTGTCCTAGACTTTTACGACTACTGCTAATTAACTGTACAGTCTTTTATTAGTGTTTGAAATTCTAATTACTGCAGTACCAGGAAGTTTTAATATTGTTTAGACTGCACTGCTTCTTTATTGACTCTCAGGCTTTCCTCAAGAAATTCAAGTTATGAATCTCAGCAAGTCCATTTTCACTGAAGGAGAACATCTTGGTATAAACAGCCCGCCTTCTTTGTTAGTGAACAAAGGAGTCAAGGAATGATTCCTGGGCACTGGGATGAAGGGTGAAGAGTGTATTGCCCATTCCATGCCATCGGCTGTTTTTTGATGAGTTGGCAGCATTTCTGTGACTGGCAAGGAAAAGACTGTATAGTATGCACACTCCTTCCTGATGGGCGGGACCTTCTCTTGTCCCACCACAGAGCATGCTCCTTGCCCTGTCGTTGCTCCAGAGTTCTCTCAGAGGATATGTCTACTTAGCTGTCTGGCCACACTTGCCCATCTTTTGCTCAGATATCACTTTCTCCATGAAGCCTTCCCAGCCCCTACCTCCCAGTGTTCTCTAGTTTAGACCCCAACTGAGCATGTGCATTTATCTTGTGTCATCCTTAATTGTCTCTGGTGTATTTCCATCATGAAATGTGAACCGTGGGAACATAGTACTCACCGCATGGATTCTTCAGCACACCCCCCCAGCCCTGTAATGCTGCAGATCATCACTTGTTCATCATTGTCCTCCAACCCATGCCAATAGTTTAAAGTGTAGAATCATATAATCATTGATGATCACATCAGGCAGGCCTTGAGATCTGTCTCAAAGTCTTGTTTGCTTTCTGTTCCCATGAATGCATAGTGGACAACTGCTGGGTCAGGCACCATGTTAGCACTAGGGATGCAAAGATGAAGCCGACCCTGCAGGAGGGGCCGTCTTGACATGTGTGGCCAGTGCTGTACTGGAGGGAAGTCACAGGTGATGGCATGCAAGAAGGAAGAGTGAGAATGTCCCCGCTGAGGTTTCTTTCATCCTTCTGCTTCCCTTATTGACTTTGTTGAGTAACTTTCCAACAAAGGATTTTGTAACATTATTGAATAATGGTTTCAGAGCCCAGGACCTGGAAGGTTTCTTTTTTTTCTTTCTTTTTTTTTTTTTTTTTTTGGTACTGGGTTAGAACCCAGGGACATTCTACCTCTGAGCTACACCCCAGCCCCTTTTTTTAAAATTTTGAAACAGCATCTTGCTAGGTTGATGAAAGTCTCACTACTTGCTGGGGCTGTCCTTGAACCTGCGATCCTCCTGTCTCAGCCTTCCAAGTACTGGAGTTAGATCTGGGTATTGGTTACAGTGCTGCCATGGCTAGGGGTGGTCTCACCTCCCCAAGCCTCAGTTTCCTTAAATGAAGCAAGGAGTGATAGCTATCCAATCATAGGGGGAAAATGAGAATTCAGTAAGACGACTCAGGAGTTGGGGTCTGATACACTGCAAATGCTCCACAAATGTTGGCTGTTAAAATATGGCTGTAAAACTGGATGTGGTGGTGGGCACTTGTAATCCCAGTACTTGGGAGGCTGAGACAGGGGGATCACAGGTTTGCAGCCAGCCTCAGCTACTTAGTGAGGTTCTCCACAACTTAGTGAGACCCTGTATCAAAATAAAGAATAAAAAATAGGGCTGGGAGTAGAGCTCAGAGGTAGAATGCCCCTGGATTTAATTCCCAGTTACACACACACACTCTCTCTCTCTCTCTATATATATATATACATATATATATGTATATATACACACATTTATACATATATATGTGTATATATATCACCCATATATATATATATATATATATATATATATATATATATATATATATGTATGTGTGTGTGTGTGTATATATATAACCCATATCCTAGTACTTTTGAGGCTGAGACAGGAGGATCACAAGTTCTGCAACTTAGTGAGACTGTTTCAAAATAAAATATAAAATAGGGCTTGAGATGTAGCTCAGAGGTAGAATGACCCTGGGTTCAATCCCCATACCACATACACATAAAAAATGTGGCTATAAAATATTCTAACTTATTCACTTTCTTTCCCTCTCCCTAGAACTTAAGCCACTTTCCTGTGGTCCCAACATGCCATCCAGCCTCAGAGGAATATTTCATTGGACCACTGTATTCCAGTACCAGGGGCTGTTTAGACAGGTAGAAGACAGAGCAGGAGTAAGAACTCGGAGGTCCTGGCTCTGGGCATACTACCTCACATTGCTGCCTTTGCTGGGCTTGTGCTTTACCAAGTGCAGAGCCAAAGGGTGAGGATTTCTTTCTGTCCCATTGGGATGTAGTGGGTGAATGAGTTAACATTTACAAAGTGCTTTGAGCTCCTTGGAGAAAAGGCACAATCTAAGTATTCTCATTAGTGCATGAATAATAGATGAGCATAAAGCACTTTGCAAATATGAAGTTCTTTAGCAATGCTAACTAATACTTCCACCAACCTACCTGTGAACAGAGGACCAGTTCTTGAAGCTCAGATGGTTCTAGTCTTCACTGTCACTAATGCCAAGTGTGATGTTAGGCAAATTCACTTCCCCCCCGGGTCTCAGGACAGAGGGGTCAGGATGGGTGATGTCAAAGGCAACTCTTAGTTAATCTGGTTTATCTTTCCTAGGGCTCTTTGTTTAGATGGAGGAGTTAGAGCAGTCAGTTGAGCATAGACAATGACTTCTCTGAAGCAGGACCAGGTACTGGGCAGAGATTCTGACCATGTCTGCACCTGCTTTCCTTATCTCCTTTGGTCCCACTGAGATTCGGCTTTCTTTCCTTTGGGGGCAGGTTGGGGATGGTCCTTGTACTCAAGACCATGGAGAAGAGATCTCCTGGACTGAATCCTAGAAAATACTTACTGACCTTTAAAAAATTATGGCAGAAATAGAATGAAATAGAATTTACCATCTCAACCCTTTTAAGTGTACAGTTGAGTAGTGTTAAATATATTCACACTGTTGTGTAACCAATCTGGAATTTGTTTCATCTTGCAATACTGAAACAGGTAACATGTTAAACTGTAACTCTCCATTCCTCCCTCCCTGGAGCTCCTGACAACCATCCTTCTACTTTCTATCTCTCTGAGTTTGACTCTTCCAGGTCTTTCATATAAATAGAATCATATAGTATTTGTATTTTTATGATTGGCTTAATTCCACTAGGAATAATGTTCTTGAGGCTTGTCTTTTTTTTTTCTGTACTAAGGATAGAACCCAGGGTCATTCTACCACTGAACTTCAAGTACAGACCTTTTTATTTTCATTTTGAGACAGAGTTTTGCTAAGTTACTGAGGTTGGCTTTGAACTTGTGATCCTCCTGCCTAAGACTTGTCTATGTTGTATCATGTGTCAGAATTTACTTCCTGTTTAAGGCTGAGTAATGTTCCAGTGTATGTGTACATCATGTTTGTTTATTTATCCATTGGTGGACACTCAGGTTGCTTCCACTTCTTATGAATAATGCTATTATCGACATGAGTATGTGAATATCTCTTTGAAATCATGCTCTCAGTTCTTGTAGGTATGTACCCAGGAGTGGAATTACTGGAGTATGGCAATTCTATTTTCATTTTTTAAGGAAATGACCATATCTGTTTGTTCTCCACAGATACAGAGTTGGAAGAGAATCTTTGATGATCTCAGCTTCTCTATTCTGCATGGGTTGAGCCATTCTGGGGCAGAACAACTCTAATTGGAGATGTCAAGCCAAAATGAATCCCCTTTAACTTTTGCCCATTGGCCCAACAGGAGGACACAGAACAAGCCCAAGCCCAAGCCCAAGACACACAGTCTTTCTGGTGTTCTGAGGAAACTCTCATGGGCCACACATGTGTCCCTACCAGATGCTTCTCACGGCCTTTGGCTTCAGAGGTAAAATAGGTGTGTGGCCCCTTTGCAGAATCCCTGCCATGCTCAACAGAGGCCTGCGTTACTTAACCTGCGCCCGCTCTCCTTGGCTTACACAGAGTGGTAATAGCTCTCGTCTGCTTTAAACCACAGTTCTCTGCTCCTGTAATACAGTCTGCCAGAGCCAACATTTGAAAGAGTCACAAGCTAGGAAGAGACAATGTTTCTGATAGAATATGCACGGGAAATGGAGATCTTCCATGGATACACCAGGTCAAATATTGTATCAGCTGAGATGTGTGTAGTTGCAATTAACAGCTAACAGTGGCTGATGTAAAAAAGACACTTAATTAACTCATATAATTGGAAGTCTGGGCAGTTTTAGATTTGGAGGAACCAGGCTCTTCCCATGTAAGCTTGGCTTATCGATTCCTGTTCTTAAGCTTATGCTTCATAGTTCCAAGTAAAAAAAACCCCCTTCATTTCAAACAGAAAATTGTCATATATTCTTGTTTAATGTAGGAGTAAACAAAAGCCCTCATCCTTATTTCTTGCTCTTTTCTTTTTTTTTAAAACAGGAAAAATAATTTCCCTCAGCTGGCTCCTCCAAGCAAAATTTCCCTTATAGCTCACCAGAACGGAGTCACATGGTTCCACCTAAAACAAACACTGGCTATTAGAACTGGTATTAACGTCGTCCAAGGCCATGCTGGTCTTGGGTAGATCACAGTTGATCCTCTGGTGATAGGGGAATGTTGCCACCTAAGAGCAGTGGGGTGCTGTCCCCCTAATGAAACAGAGAGAATGGCTGTGGCTAGATCACACGAATTGAGGATTGAGAGTTTATAAATTTGTTATTTACAAGGCATATTTAATTAAACTTAACAAGAGAGAAAGACTAGATACTTTGCCATATTTCTTTATTTTCTTCTCTCTTATTTATTTATGTATTTATTTATTTTTTGTGGAACTAGGGATTGAACTCAGGGGTTTTCTACCTCCAAGCTATACTCCCCCAGCCATATATATACATACATAGAGATACATACATACATGTATGTATGTGTATACATAGGTAAATAGATAGATAGATAGATAGATATAGATATAAAACTTTGAAACAAGGTCTTTTTAAGTTGCTAAGGGCCTCAATAAGTTGTTGAGGCTGGCTTTGAACCTGCAATACTCCTTTCTCAGCCTCCTTAGTACTGGGATTACAGGCATACACTACCACACCCAACTGCCATATTTCTTAAACATTCCCTTCAGTGTCTCTTGATCTTTTCCCAAGCTGTGCTATAAAGATAGATATAATAGCAACTGAGTAACGTTTCATAGTGCACAAATTATTTTTATACATATCATCTATTTGACCTCATGATGACTGTGTGGATTATGTAAGGTATTGTTATAATTCTTTTTTTTTTTTTTTTAACTGGACTTAGGTTTAGAAGACTCAGTTAATCATATTTCTCTGTATATGGAAGACATATACAGTTTGTACTTGGTCCTCTTCTTGTTGTAATAATTAACTAATCAAATCATTCTCCTTTATTGCTGTCTCCCACTCACATTTCTCTTCCACCATCTAGGCAATCATTCTAAATATGTTCAAGTTTATCTTTTTATCTGTACGTATATTTGAAAAATGCGTATGTTGCTTAGTGCGTGCAGTTTCATCTCTGTACAAGACAACATTCTGTAGATCTCTTTCTGGCTTGTACTTTTTTCACTCTGCACTGCTCTCAAAAGTGAACCCTGATTCTATGTCTATGTACTCCATTGCCTGGAAGTGCTGCATGATACTCCACAGTATCTATCCATCAGGTTTCACTCATCCCCGCCCCCTCATGGAAACCTTGATGGCCTCTGTTAGGCAGGCAAACATCTTCACATGTCGGCAAGTGACAGATGGGCCTGGGTAGGGACTTCTCTGGGATATAGACTCAAGAGCATGGTGTCTGAGTCATAAAACAGACACTTAATTTGAATAAGCACCATTCAAATGGCCCCACTTGTCTATCCTACCAGGAATTGCTCACACTTAACTGGGGACTGGGTCTTGCTGAGTGGCTCGTTCAAGCTTACACAGCAGTAAAATTGGATTAGGACAAGAATGCAGATCCAGCTCCTCTAACTTGTGAGCCATTTTTGTTTTCCAGGGCATCACTCTGTAAGTCTCTGGATCATAATATTGAATACTAATAAAATGATTCCTTGAGGATCTGGTTATATAGGGAATGCCTTGAATTTCAGAAACAGTTTTTGGTGCCAATGACAATTTGCAGTAAGAAGAAAGAGTGAAAGTTAACGTGGAGTCATGTTCCATGACCTGATTCAACCTGTTCTGGGTCCCTTTCGACTGCTTTACCATAGTCACCAGTACAACTGTTTGGGGAAGTATTTGAAAAAGAATAGAAAGTACTATATATCTAAACTCCTTTCCACTTGTCAGAGGCCAGAATATCATGCCTTCATGTCTGATTTGAAAGCAAAGGTGTCAGAAACTTAGATAGTGTTAGAATCAGAATGGACCTTAGAGATTGTCTAGTCCAATCCTTCCATTTTATAGATGAAAAGAATAGAAGCCCAGAAAGAGGAAGCTACTTTCCTGAGGCCACCCAGCTAGAAGCAAAACAGGACAGGTGTCTGCAAACAAGTCCTTGCCCTTTCTATTTCTCTGCATACATTTGCTTTTCTCTGCCTACTTGGTAATCCACACTTAATGTCTTAAACACCTAAGGTGTGCTATAAACAGAAGAACACTGGCAAATGTTTAACAATCACCTCT
Organism: Graphiurus murinus; assembly: GCA_004027655.1. Taxonomy (NCBI): domain Eukaryota; kingdom Metazoa; phylum Chordata; class Mammalia; order Rodentia; family Gliridae; genus Graphiurus; species Graphiurus murinus. The sequence goes on from PVLC010001697.1 coordinate 81,835, forward strand.
TTGGGATTGTGTGGGTGCAAGGAGAGAGGGAGTCAAACAAACTCTGTAGCATTTGCCAATTTCTGTGGGTTAAATGCTCCCACTCTGGCCTATTTCAAGGTGCTGAAGTACTTTCATGGAGATGGCCCACCAGGCTCCCCCCACAGTATGGACACCACAGAGGGTGTTTTCAACCACCAGATGCAGGAGACCGAGGTTGCTGCCAGGTCATAGATGGTAGTAAAATGGTCATGAGTATTTATTACCTTTGTTTTTAGTATAATTTGGTTTTGGCAGTAAGTTTTCCAAATGTAATGTCTAATAAAGACTATGTTTATCACTAGCTCACAAAATTCCTGAAAATTGAACTCTCATGAGCCAGATGAGTCAGCTCCAGCATAAAGGAATGAAACAGCCTCTCTGGGTGGCAACCTGTCTTCCTAGTTTATACATCCGTCTTGATTCTTTTGAATACTCTTTGGTGAAAATATGAATATAATGGGGGGAAAGGCAGAGGATAAATGAGTTATCTGAGAGATAAATTTTATGTACAGCTGAAATCTTAGCTCTTTAAGCCCCCAAACTATAAAAGTTCTAACTCTTATAGATGGACTTTTAAAAGAATGGTATTGTACACTTTCCTACTTCATTACACTGTAGATGTTATCACCTTTTTTATGACAACTCAGGGTATGTTGAAGTGTGGAAAGCTGTTTGCTCCTGGAATAAATGACCTCAGACTGCTGTGCTGTTGGGCCCATGGACTTGCTATTTCAAGTTTTTAAAAAAAAATTCTCACTCGCTGTCCATAAACTTGTAACTTACTACTTTTAGTGTATCTGTCTTTAGCTTCTTCCTCCTTTCTTTTTCCTTTTTCTAATTAACTAGAGACACATAGAGCCAAACTTATTAGAATCATATTAAAAATGTCACTAACCTTCTGGAATATAGGTCTGATGAGTAACTTGCTTAAATTTTAGTGCATGGTAGCTGGGTGTGGTGGCACACAGCTGTAATCCCAGTACTTAGGAGGCTGAGATAGGAGAATCATGGGTTTGAAGCCAGCTTCAGCAACTTAGCAAGGGCCTCAACAACTTAGCAAGACCTTGTTTCAAAATAAAATAAAAAGGTCTGGGGGTGTATCTTATAGAATGGTCCCACATTCAATTCCTACTACCAAAAAAAAAAAAAATTAGTGGACCATCTTGCAATGTTTATTTTGGATGCTTTGAGCACTTTTGGTTCTTATATAATATTTGGAGAGGAGAGATTGCCAGTTTGCTATGTTCTAGATCAGTGGGTATTACTACAGTAACATTGTTCTCGCTCTCTCTCCATATATATACATACACACATATATAATCTATTTATCTATCTATTCCATTTACTTACTTATTCCATTACAGAAGAAAAGGAAAGGACTGTACCTTGAGTCCTCCTCTGAAAGGAGTGAGGACTGGCCTAGTCAGTCTCCGAGGTCCATTCCAGATATGTAAGAGCAAGTGATTTACTAGTTAAAAAGTAAGCTTTTATTTATTCCATGACAGAAGATCAGAAAATTTATCTCTGGGCCAGGCAATATGTCATAGGAAGCGGAGCAATCCTGTACTGTGTTATGAGACCCTGAAATGCTGTTGGAATATGAGTTGTCCCATCTGGTGAACTCTGTTTGCAAAAGACAGTAAGAACGAGATGGTAAAGTTTGGGGTGTGTCTTTGCTCTGAAAGGATTCTTGGACTCTCATCTCAAAGACAGGATATGGATAGGGAAGTAAATCTGGTCTGTGAGAGGTTTCCCTGCTTGGAGTAAGGGAGGTCCTTCTACACACCTGTGCCTCCCGGAGTGCTGCTGGCTGGGACTGGAAAGGCAGTAAACAGCCCCTGGTGACTTGGCACTGCCACTGGGACCACTGCCATAGCCCCCTGTGTTCTACCAGCCTATTCGTTTCTCTTTATATAATTGACAAGGAGATAACATTAGGTCATTGTCTCCCCATCAAAGAGGAAGTGGTTTTCCATACTTCTGTCTTCCCAAGGTGCAAGGAAGACAGCTTCAGGTATGGATGGAGGAAGCAGCCTCTCCCACGTAGAAAAGGGACACCTTGCCCCAGTGCAATCTCTCCCTCTCACCTCTTATTCCTTTGAAGCTCTGAGGCTTTGGGGAATTCTCAAGTCTAAACTAGGCAGCGTCATGATACTTTCTTTCCTTTAATCCTCATTGGCTCCTGGAGGAGATGCATTGGATGGGCCATGGCAAGGAGGCAGGGCCCGGGGCTGGGGCAGGTGCAAGAAGGCAGGTTGCCATGGTGTACAAGGGCAGCTTTCCTTTCCTGCTCTGGTCACTGGATGGATGCTGCTGACATCATTTGGGCAACTTCTATGAAGTCTCTACAGCTGGGGTCACAGGGCAGCGGGGAGCCCAGTATCGAGGGCTCGCTCCCCCACCTCACTGGCCTAATTAACAAGTTGGGTCCTTTCCAGATCCTTTCCTTGGCTCTCGTGGGGCTGGGCTCTATGGGGGCGGGCAGACAGTCTTACTTTAAGCAGCGTATTGATCCTCACGTGGTCCTGGTGCCCCTCTTGGGGGAGCACTCTCATGTTTTAAGTGCATGCAGTTACTCTCTTGACTGGCTTGTAAACAGGTTTTAATGGGGCTATTAGTGTAAAAGGACAGGAAACTTTCAAAAACAGCCTCTTAAATATTCATGAGGATGTTAAATCTGGCGCTTAATCACCAGTGTTTGCACACAGCTAACGGGGAGGGAGGGCAGCTAACAGGCTGCCTTCACTCTGAGCAATTGACAGGGCATTAATAAACGCTCTTACAGGCATGATTAATGGCCAAGAGAATAGGACTTTTTTCTTTTTTTATATATAAGGAGCCCCTCTCCTCTGGGGACTCTTGTTCTGGAAGGTGTGTCCATATGGGAATAGGAGTGGGATTCAGGGGGCATGGAGACCAGAGGGGTATCCTGGATAGACAGGTTCTTTCCCCTCAAAAATAGTTAGCTGGACTCCTCTTGTGACTATTCATTTCCTGGAGAAGGGCTTCCTCAGGGGCAAAACCTTGAGCGGGGAACCTCCAGAGTTTCCTACCTGGAGAATTCTTAACTCGGCCTTGGAAAGGCCATGGAGGAATTACAAGAGCCCTCATCGTGGGAGCTCCCTGGTGAGCTCTGACCAGCTGCCTCCTCAGTACCTGAGTTCTCGTGCTTTCAGACTGGAGTTAAATGCAAAGACGGCCAGCTGAGGCTGAGGGGCTCCTGCGAGCAGCCCGGCCCCTCCCTGATTCCCTTTCTAAGCATGTGTTTTAATTTATGGAGTGACATCTTTCTCTAACTTCTCAATGTCATATTTAATGTAGAGTCCCCATTGAAACATGCACAGAAAACTTACTTTTTAACTAGTAATCACCTGAACTGTTACACATCTGGAATGGACCTTGGAGACTGACGGGGCCAGTCCTCACTTCTTCCAGAGGAGGATCCAAGGTGCAGGGAGGGGAATCCAAGTTCAAACACTGTGGCAGAGTTGGGAACAGATGCTAGGTATGCTGAGTCCTAGTCTACCAGCTCTTTTTATAGAATCCCCACATCAGTGTGACAGGACATATTCAGGAGAGTCAGAGAATATCCCACTCTTCCTTCAGAAGGGCTGCAGGCTCAAATGCCTGTGGCAGGTCCAGGTGTTGCAATACCTGCACGGACAGCACCAAAACCAGGTGAAGCCCAGAAAGTCCTGGGAAACACCCCCCAGTTTCTTGCTGGTAGGAAATTTCAACCTCATTATCTGAGACTGATGCAGAAATTCAAGCCTGTTTCCTCTCCACAAGTAATGGTTGGAATTATTCCTTGAGAAGTTTCATTTGGAAATAAAATGAAGGCTACCTCTCATGCATAAAGTCAGAAATTAATAAAAGCTGTTTTTATGGAGCTAGAAAACATCCTACTCTGTTTTCCAATGATATCTCAGGGCAAAGAAATTAGTGTCTTCCATAAAACTCTTTCCAACCGTCAGCCTTTCCTGCTCATTCCACATGCTTCCATCAAGACTTTCCTGTAATCAAGCTACTAAATCAAGGGTGGGAAAGGTTGTCACAAAGATGGATAAGAAGGTTCCTATCCCAAGGTACTCTTCCTCTAGTTAGTAATTTGACTCTACGGCAGTCTCAGAAGAATGAATGTAGTTCTATGATGACTATTTTGCAAATGTCATTTTGATAATTTCATATGGTTGTTCAGAATCTGTGGTGGCTCCCATTTCATCTGAGGCCAGACTAGACTGGTCCTTCCCTGCACAGATGCTTTTAGCTTTCTCTCAGAGCCAAACCTGCCCTTTTGGAAGCAATGGAGCAGGGAACACTTTACAGACTGAATGCAAATAATTCTTAATCATGGATTTGTTTAGAGACTCATTGCAACATTTTAAAATGGAATGCCAACCAGGAATAAAAAATCAGCCTCTCTTGCTAAACAGTTTGCATTAATGACTTCCATAAGAGCCAATCTATTGATTTTTATAAAAACAAAACTCCACTTGTCTCTTTCATTTGGATATATAGCTGGTAGGTATTGTTGGTAAAGCAACCAATTTCAGAAATAGTTTCCTTTGCACAATTAGAATGAATGTATTTTGACAGTTTTTACCAATAATTGTTGCAATGTTTGGTATAAATCCAAAGCACAGACAAAACTTTAAACCTCCATAGAGCTGGACTGTTTTCTCAATGGGAGGCCGACTATCAGTTATATGAAGTGCAAGCATGAATTCTAAATGTCTTTTTAGGTTATCAAGCTGACACCAAATGTTGGACAATGTGATATCAGTTTCACAGAACACAACTTCTGATTGACATTTTTCCTCTTATGCCAAAGCCGCTTATTATATAACATTACTTTTGGTTGATTTGTTAAATCAGTCAAATATAGTAGTATAAGCTGGGCGTGGTGGCGCATGCTTGTAATCCCAGCATTCGGGAGGCTGAGACCTGAGGATCCGGGTTCGCGGCCAGCCTCAGCTACCTAGTGAGGCACTTGGCAACTTAGTGAGACTCGGTTTCAAAATAAAGAATAAAAATAGGCTGGGGGTGTAGCTTGGAGGAAGAATGCCCTGAGTTCAATCCCCAGTACCACGCAAAAAAAAAAAAAAAAAAAAATATATATATATAGTAGTACTCATGGTTCACTGAAAACACTAGGACAAGGATGTAGGAAGTTTAGGTTCTATTTCAGGTCATCTCAATCAATTATCGTACATATAATGCAAACCTCACTTTCCTCACCTGAAAAACAAGTATGGTATAAACTGTCATATCAATCTATTGTTACACATAAAGTAATGCATACATTATCTACTTGCTATTTCCATTTGCTGTCTCACAGACATCTTTTTTTTTAACTTTGAGTACTTTTTAATTGGTGCACTGTAATCATACATCTTTGTTAGGTACAAGCTGATAAAGGCATACATGCACACATTTCCCATTTAACCCTTCCCCAATTCCTGCCCCACTCCCTCTCCCTCCCTCCTTCTCAAGTTCACTCTAGTGATTGACTTTGTTATGTTGGTGAAAGTACATCATGTGCATTGGGGTGTCTCACAGATATCTCAAGATGGAATATTCTCATATAGAACTTAGACTCTCCCCCTCCAAATCTAGCCCTTCTCTATCATTCTCAGATCAGTCATGGCATCACAAACTACTCAGGTGCTTATGCCAGAAACTGAGTCCTCCTTGTATCCTGTTGTGGTTAATCAATAGCACATTCTGCTCTGCCTTCTAAGTAAGTTTCAGATCTATTCTTTCCACCTGGCAGCCTAGTCCAAGTCAGTCTCAGCTCTTGCTTGGGTGAGGACAGTAGCCTCCTTATTCTTTCTGCCGCACCTACTATGGCCTCCTCCAGTTTGTCTCCCCCACCCCCACAGTAGCCACCCTCTTTGCTGTCAACCCAGTTGCATCACTCCCTTAGTTACAAGCCCCCAGTGGCTGCCCCAGACGTTGACTTGACCTATCAGGTCATGCGCCATAGTCTTGTCCCTACCTGTCTCTTCAGTCTTATCTCCATCTCCTCCCACCACACACTCTCTTCTGCTCCTTCTGTGGTTCTTTCAAGACCCAGAACCTCCACACAGATACTTTTCTGTGCAGGGAAGTCCATTCCCACTTATGCCTGGTTGACTCCCACTCATCTTTTAGACCTCAGGGTGGGTACCAAATACTAAGAGGAGACTTCCCTGCTCTTGCTCCCATTCCCCAATATGATGGCTTCTCCTCTTACCATAATCGTCTATAGAATGCACTGAAGGCTCATTTCCAATATTCTATTTGTGTAGTTATTTGAACTGTATGTTCCATGAGATCCAAGACTATGGCTGTCTTGCTCTTGTGCCCTCAGAGCCTTGACAAAGTGCCTGTCACATGGCAGACAGAAAGATAAGAGGATGCATGCATGTGTGAATGAATGAGCAAACACCAAACACCAGTACAAATCACCTTGTACTGTCTTTCGTATGTCCATTTTCTACCTGGGTTCCTATACTAGATTTATGAGATTTAAATTGTGAATCTAGCACTTTGTGCTTAATGCTTACTACTAGATGTTAAAATGAGGTTTTCCTGAGTCTCTTTCTGAGATTCTGAGTCAGTAGGTCTGGGAAAAGCACCCAGGAATGGGGAATTTTAACCATATCTTCAGCATTTCTGTGGACCATGGCTTGAGAAACACTGGCTCAAGGAAAAAAGCGATAGGGATGATGAAGAATGAGGAAAATGAACAGCCTTATTCTACAGTTGTGTCCGTCAAGGCAAAGAGCCACCTAGTGACTTAATAAAGCTCTTTGGTGTCCCCAATCAGGGGGAGAGTTCTGTTCTGTTTCCTTCAGGGGCCAGCTGGGTGCCCTTCCTTTTAGGTGAGTGTTACATAAGTGTGAAGTGTCTTCCATGCCTGCTCAGCCTATGGCCACCCAGGCCAGTGACAAGTTCACAGCTCTGCCAGGTCCCACACTTAGCACCCATTCACTGCTGTGCTGTTGATCTGAAAGGGGGATGGCAGTGGGTGGAGGACACAGAATGAATGTCTGTATGATCATCATGGGGGACGCTCTCCCGGATCCTTGTTGTCTTGTGTGAAGAGATTTCTGGGAAGGCTCAGGAATAGATTGTGAGTGGCCAAATGCAATCCCAGAGACACTGCCCTTTGGGCAGGAGTTGGTGCGTATTAAGGCAGCCTGTCAGAGGAGTACGCATTACCAACTCTTATGCTTTTGTATTAAGCATTATGTCTCATCTTTACAGTCAGATTAATGGAGATTAGTGGTTCCACTTAGAGTTTAAACATCATGTTGACCCAAATTGTTGGGGCCATCAGAACGTGGTGCTATATGTTCAAGGACTAGACCAGCTGGTGGTCGAGCAGGGGAGGAGGGGAGGTATATGTTTTCCCAAAGTGATTTCATTAATTGTTCTGTGTAAGAAAGCTGGGGTGCCTCTTTATACATAATACATATGCAACACTCCGCCTACTTTGCACATACTTAACTGCCCATCAGGCCAGTCTGGGTGTACGTGTACTCCTTTGCTAAGAGGACATTTAATAATCAACGGTCACTCATGCTTGCCTCCTTTTGGCTTCTGTGGGCGGAGCCCAGTCCCTGAAGTCTCCAATGGTTTCATTAATGTCTTTTATCCATTTGAAGGATAAAAACAAATCTCTCCGAAGCTCTTAGAAACCCACCATCCTGAATGTAGGAGGAAAAAGGAGGATGACTGTTAATTAACAAACTTAAACCATCTCTGCAGGATTGCACAGCTGTGAGCTAGAGCCTAGGAACCAGGCCCAGCCTTCCTTCAGCCCTGAGCTACTCTTTATGCACTGGGAAGAGAAAGTGACTCTGTGCAGGTTATAAAGTTAAACAGGAAATTGTGCATGAACTGTACCTTAAAGTGAACTGTCTGTTTTCCTAAGCAAGCATATTCTACAAGTAGGGCTTGTAAAATCCAGTATTCTTTTACATATTCTAAAAGGGTAAGAACTTGTTAGAAACAATCAAAGTCTCTTTGGGACAAACCTGGTGAACAAGATGTGTGATCAAGCTAGAGAAGGATATATTTGGCTAAAGACAAAATAATGTGACCGGTTTCTTTGTGTGGCTTGTCAAGCTTGAGGTTACCAACAAAATAATTCCAAAAATACTTGACATAACAGCAGCCTTCACATTTATGGGATAGGATAGGGCAAGGGGAATCCAGACCTGGTGGAGGGAGGGGTACATTTCATTTCACAAAGCTCTGAACAACATCTCACTCCAAATCTAGCAGTGCATCACTAGTCTAAACTGTCAAAGGCACATGTGGAAGAAGAACCTTCATTTAGTATTCAGATAATGATATTGTTTCCCAACTTTTTTGTTTACCCTATAATCATATATGTTCATACATGATAAAGAACTTTTTGAAAAGTGACTTATACTTCATGCTTTTCTAGGAAAATTTAAAAATATCTCCATAGTTTTATCTTCTAAAGAAAAATTCCCCCAAACCTTGCATAAAAGTAAATGGTTACTTGAACTAGAACACTACTGACTAATTCTACAAATGCTGATTATGTCATAGACTTATGGAGAGAGGTAGGTATTATTATTTTCTCATGTTACAGATGAAGAATCTAAGCTTTAGAAAGGAGAGGCTGCTTAGGAAAGACCATCCAGCCAGTAAACGGCAGAGTCATGGTTTTAAATTACTTCTGGGTGACTTAAATTCATACCGATGACAATAGGATTTCTGTCTTCAGTGCCACTTCCTGCCAATCAGGAGAGGAAGGAGGCGGGACTTCCTGCAAATGGACCAGTCAATCCTGTAGGAGCTGGGCTCTATCCTGGTTCTTCTAGGGGGATGAAGTTCAGAGGTCATCTCCTAGAAGGTTAAAAATTCACATTAAAAGAGTGATATAAATGTTGAGGCAGAGATGAGAGCCTCAGTATAGCCACATGGCCTTGGTAATTATCGCAATTTTAATTCAAACACCTTGAAGTTTTATAGGTGCTACCACTTTAATAATTGCCCATGGACTAACATCTTCTCTCTTATTCTGTCTTGCCAATACCAACTGCCCAAAGGACTGTAATTCTTACATGGAGCCAGTATGTTCTTCACTCCTGGAGAAGTGGAGTGATGGCTTTTCTTTCCTTCTATGGGACATGATCATTTGTAATCTTTGCTGTGAACTTACTTCCTCAATTGTGAAAGTGGCAATTGAGTTCTCTGTTATGCTGCCTCCTCCTCTACCACTGTGTGCTTTTGATAGGCTGGCCCCTGAGCTGTATGCCTGACCTGACACCCTACCTCAATGCTGAATCTGTTCTCTGAAGTTACTGCTATGTAATTGACTTTGGGGAACATGCCAGAGCCATTTTTACCTCCTTTTTAAGTTCTTTAAGTTAGCTCCTTCCTCGAGGACTTCAGAGTTTCTTTTATTGCAGACTTCTATGGCATTGCTACTAAAGGTGTGATCAGCGGTCCAATCATCCTCATCCTCATCCTCATCCTCATCCGCATCAGCAGCAGCAGTGTCCCCCGATTCCCTGGGATATTGTGGGAAAGGCAAAATCTCAGGCTCCACCCTAGACCTCCTAAGTCAGAATCTGCATTCTTAACAAGACTTCCCAGGAAACTTTTAAAGTTTAAGTAATGCTCCACACAACACTTTTGTGCTGATCAGCCTTCTGCTACAGGTGTCACTGTCTGTAGGCCTGTGATTGGCTGAGGTGGGAGGGAGGCAGGAGGACAGGGAGATCTTAGATCGGCAGACACAAGATATCCTTTCTCTTTCCTTTGTTTCCTTCTTCATAGAGTCCAAATCATCCAGATGAACTCTTTGGGTACTGTTTAATACGTGTCAGGCAAGGATAAAGAAAAATAAAATGCCTATTTTCTTTTCACTGTGCATTCTTAGGGGAGAAGAATTTTGGATATCCTCCCTCTACTCCTTTGTGACACACAGTGACCTGTCCTTGCTCAGACACTTCCAATGTCAGAAGGTCACTGCTTCCTGGGCAGTTTTCTCTGTGTTTTCTTTCTTATAAACATTTGTCAAATGCCTCCCACATGTCAGGCTGTATTTGGCATGGAGCACAAAGACAAATGTGTTACTTCCACTTTGTAAATATATCATATCCTCTTTAAGTCTTCCCAGGCCAATCAAATCTGTGAAGTGTGTGTGTGTGTGTGTGTGTGTGTGTGTGTGTGTGTGTGTGTTTATTGCATAGATTTTGAAATCAGTGTTGAGTATGGATCCCAGCTGTATAATCTTGGAACTCTCCAAGCCTCAATTACTTAATCTTTATTAGAAGCATTTTATTTGTAGCCAGAACTCAACTTTGGCTAGCATTAGCAAAAGGACAATTTTTTTTGACCCATGAAATCAAAGGAAAAGTTGAACAAACTGCAGTGAAGCATCTGGGCTTCAGGGCCATTAAAACCAGGCACTGAAAAGCCATAAGGCTCTCCTCACCTTTTTCCACTATTAACTTTAGTTTATCTCTGCATATGTATTTTGTCAGAGTGGATAATGTGGCTGTGTCTTACAACTTGGGCTGCTGGAGGTTGTCTAGATTCTTTTTCTAGTCACAGTGGAGGTATTCATTGGCTTAATATGGGTCTGGTACTTACATTTGGACCAAACACCTGTCATAAAAGGCATGAACCAAGTGGATTCACGATGTAAGATTACATGTAGGGTCAACAATCTCAAACATGTCTATCACATAGACTTTATGAGGTGGTTGTCAGGATTGTGTGAGATAATGTTTGTTATGGGTTGATCTCCTAAAAGATGTGTTTAAGTCTTAATCCCTGGAACCTGTATATATGGTCTTTTTCAGAAATAGAATATTTGCAGATGTAAGATGAGGTTATATTTGATTAAGATGGACCATAGTACAATGACTGATGTCCTTAAGGGAAAAGGGGGCAAGGCATGGTGGTGCACATTTGTAATCCCAGAACTTGGGAGATTGAGATAGAAGGATTGCAGGTTCAAGGTCAGCCTCAGCAATTTAGCGAGACACTGTTTCACAAATAAAAAACCAAAAGGTCTGGGGGTATAGCTCAGAGGTAGACTGCCCCTGGGTTTAATCCCTGATACCAAAAAAAAAAAAAAAAAAAGAGTGGGGAAATTTGGACATAGACGCACACAAAAAGAACACCATGTGGTGCTGGAGGCAGAGACTGGAGTGATTCATCTACAAGCCAAGTAACACATATTCTTGCTGGCAACAACCAGAAGCTAGACAGAGGCATAGAACAGATCGTCTCTCAATTTCCAGAAGAAACCGAACATCCTGACACCTCCATTTTAGACTTCTTGCCTCCAAAATAGTGAAAGCATAAATTCCTGCCATTTCAAGCTATTCAGTTTGTGCTATATTTTCAAGGCAGCCTAGGAAATGAATACATCACATTCTGTCTTCCACAAAGCACTAGAACATGAACACAATTCAGGCCAGTTCTTTGATATTACAAGTGATTCTTTTACTAAAAGGATGGCCTAGCTTTCAGGTTCCAATAATATATCCCTCATTTCGATCTAGCCTCTCATCAAAATGGCCTTACTGTCCATATTACTACTAATGTTCTGATCACAAATGTTGTACTGCTCTCTACTTCCACAATGGATCCTCATTACTGTGTTTTCACAGAGCATAAGGGGCAAATGCCACATCTTTGTAAGGCAGAAGGCAGAAAGGTGAAAAACACTGGGGTGCTTGCTTCAACCTCTTCTATAAAAGCACTGAGTCATTTATGAAGGAGGACCCTTCATGACTTAATCACTTCCTAGAAGGCCTCACCAATTAATACCATCATCTTGAGGTTTAAATTACAACATGAATTTGGAGGGACATGTACATTCAAATCATAGCATTAACATTTACCAGAACATATTGTCTATGAGGGGCTGGCTCATACAAAGGGTGAGATCATGGCCAGCTCCTCCTTCCAGTGTTAGGTTATGAGTGCAATGAGAGAAATAGTAATTTTCTAGCACTCATCTGGCATTGCTTAGGAATTATTCTCCGTTGGCCTGGCCCAAGCAGAAACCCATCCAAGAATGCTAGCTAAAACAGCAGGCATCTTGGAAAACCATGTGCATGGGTTGGATACCTAAATGGGAAGTATGCACCACCAGATAAATTGCAGATTCAATCTCAGTTATTTTCCATTTTCTTCTGGATTTGGTCTTAAAGCATGACAGCCATGGTCAAAGGCAGGGATTGATTCTTCTGTCTTCCACCCTAAAGAACAGATTGAATGAATGAATTCAATACTGGCAGGAAGCAAGGTGTTATGTGGAAGGAACTGTTTCAGACACTAAAGACAGCTGTTAGAAGAAGTATTTCAATTTAACCATTATAGTGGAAATCATTCGTTTAAACCATTCCCTGTATCCTTATAAGCAAAATAATCTAGCCAGGCTGATTGAAACAAAAGAGGAGTTTATTAAAAAGTCATAAAATTGCTGGGAGGATCAGAAAACTAGCTAAGAATAAAGACAGGAGGAAGAAAGGGAGTCTAGAAGGGAAGTCCCAGTCAGAGTTCTGCCATGGAGCAAGTCAGAGGTAGGAGTTGACTGTTGGGAACTTTGCACAACACCCTTGACACCTTGCACTACTGGTCCTAGATTCTGATTGCCACTATGGAGAAAAACATTCTCCTATGTTTCTATTTCATTGAGTCCTTTGTTCCTGAGTAAAGGTCTAGGACCAAGACATCCAGCTGGCTCAGTCTGGGTCATTGGTCTAGGCATAGGCTAGAAGCAAGGCTGGGAAGGCTCCTGGTGCTCCACTTTCTGCAACAACAGGCAATTCTGCCCCATTGGTGGGCATCTTCCACACACTGTAGGGGTTCAGATGCTAGGTGACTGCAAGGGAGACATTTTTCTCCGCAAAAAAGATACTGAGCACCCTGATAATATAAGAACTGACCATGTCACAGCAATTTACAGCTCCCAAGTGCTTTATCTGTATGCCTTATTCTATCATGAAGATCTTCCTTAAGAGAGACAGGGCTGGTGTTAGAACAAACATATAATGGTATAATGGGTAAGTCATCTTTTCTGAAGTAGGAGTTCTTGGACACTATTTAGTTTGCTTTTCAGTAATGCTGGCTTGGTCACACTGGTCAGCAGAATACTTTGGGAACAATTGCTTTCCCTCTATTTTCCTATGTGATCTCTTCTTGATATGATTCCGTGAAATCTAGGTTGTGCCAATATGCCCAGGACCTCTCCATACACATCAGAGTGGCCAAGATGAGTACATGGGAAGCACTTCATCCTCTGTCTTGCCAACAGAACACGGTCATGTTGAAAATGAACTCTGCTGCCCCCCCAGATCATGGTGGAATCCAACAGGGCCCACCCAATGAATGGCAAGCCTGCAAATTTACCTGGGCACCTGAACCCATTCTTTCATAGTAGGGGAGGTGTCCAACCCATTGAATGTGTGCAACACATCCTCCTGTTTTTCAGGGTCTCATTTTATAAATTCCCCACTGTTCACCTCCTTATTTTTGTATCTCCCTTGTCCCCAGCTCCAACTTCCTCCTCTCCTTCTTCACTGGCTCCTTCTTACCAACTTGTGAACAACCTGTTTAAGTCTTTGTCATTTATTTTATTTTTTGAAAGAGACAGAAAAGCCGGGCGTGGTGGTGCACGCTTGTAATCCCAGTACTTGGGAGGCTGAGACAGGAGGATTGCAGGTTTGCAGCCAGCCTCAGCTACTTTGTGAGGTCCTCTGTAACTTAGTGATACCCTGTTTCAAAGTAAAGTATAAAAAATAGGACTAAGGGTGTAGCTCAGAGGTAGAATGCCCCTGGGTTCAATCCTTACTAACCCTACCCCCCCCCCCCAAAAAAAAAAGAGATAGAAAAAGAAAAGTGGAAATGAGCAAATAAAAAAGTGTTAATATTTGCAAATCTTTGTAATTATTTATTCCATCCTGACTCATCACTCCTCTCTTCCTTCCCAGAGGAAAACATTGAATTTGGCATGTATCCTTCAAGACCATAGTTTCGAACTTTTATTGTACACATGTAAATAATACATGGTATGATTTGTGTGCTTTTGAACCAATTGATGAAAAAATGCTTTCCTGATATTCATATAATTTATTATTGATACATTTGGACTTATTTCGATTAATCCAATGCCCTCTGGCATCTCTTGCTGCTAATGAGAATTCTGCTTTTGGTCTAATTGTCATTTCTTTTTCAATACTAATCTTTTAATTTTGATGACTTTTAAGATTTTTCTCTTTATCCTTAATGCTTTGTAAATTTACTACAATGTATATAGTGAATGGATTTTTAAAAGAACTTATCCTTCTTGGCACTTAATCTGAAGGCTCATGTATTCCTTCCAAAGAAGAATATTGTAAAGCATTATCTCTGTGAATAGTTTACTCTTCACCATTATTTGTCACTTGTTTTTGAAACTTCTCTCTTTTCACATTAAATTTATTTTTCTATATTGTTTTAGATTGGGTGAATATCTTGGCGCAACTTTCTAGTTCAGTAATTCTTTATTTCATGGTGTCCCATTTAGAATTATCTCAACCCCAAGTGTTATGTTAATTTCAGTGACTTTTCAGTCTTTTCTTTCTCAGTTCTCCAGCATTACTTCTTGAAGCTTTAGTCTCATAAGTGTGTGTGTGTGTGTGTGTGTGTGTGTGTGTGTGTGTGTGTGTATTAGTTACTGGGGACTGAACTCAGAGGCATTCAACCTCTGAGTTATCCCCCCAGCCCTATTTCATTTTTATTTTGAAACAGGATTTCACTAAGCTTCTGAGAGCCTCACTAAGTTGCTGAGGCTGGCTTCAAACCTGCAATCCTCCTGTCTCAGTCTCCCAAGCACCAAGATTACAGGTGTGCACCACCATGTTCAGCTTTCATAGCTTTCATATGTTCAGCTTTCATAGCTTATTTTTTTTTTTAAACAGCGTTACTGAAAAAACTTCACATACCTTACCATTCACCCATTTAAAGTGTACAATTAGTGGAGTTTTGTATAATTCATGATACTTGTATGGTTTGGATCTTAAATGTCCTCCCAATGCCGTATACTAAAGGCTTGGTTGCCAGCCTGTGCACTATTGGGAGGTAGTAAAGCTTTGGGGGCAGGCTAGTTGTAGGAAGTAGGGCACTGCAGGTGTGCCCTTGCAGGGGATATTGAGATCTTGGCCCCTCTTCCTTTCTCTCTCTCCTTCCCAGGTGTCATGAGGTAAATGTCTCTTCTCTGCCATGCACTCCCCACCATGTTGTTCTGTCTTGCCACAGGCCCAAAATAATGGGGTCAATCAACCATGGACTGAAACCTCAAATCATAAACCAACATAATTTTTTTTTCTCTCTTCATAAGTTGATTATCTCACAGTGACAGAAAGCTGACTAACACAATGACTAAGTGATGTTGAGAAATTTTCAAGTGCTTCTTAGCCATTTGTATATCTTCTTTTGTGAAGTATCTAGTTGAAATATTTTGTCCATTTTTAACAGTTTAATGAGATATAACTTATGTGCAATAAAATTCATTCATTTTGAGTGTATAGTTCAATGAATTTTGCAAGTATGTATAGTCATATAACTACTACAATAATCAAGATACAGAACATTTCTACCACTACAAGTAACTTCCTTGCATTATTTTGTGGTCTACATCCTCTTGCCCCTGGTAACCACTGATCTATTTTCTGTCTCTAAAGTTTTACTTTGTCCAGAATGTCATATAAATGGAACCACATTGTATGAGGCATTTGAATCTATTGCCCAATTTTACTCTGTTTGTTTGTCTTACTGAGTTGTAGGACTTTTTATATATTCTGGATACCAGCCTTTTGCTAGATAGATATTTGGTAAATGTTTTTTCCATAGTGTTATTTATATTTGGCAAGTATTTTTCCACAGTGTTATTTGCTTATTTTTCCTAAATGATACATTAAATTGTAAGAAAGTTCAATTTGTTAAGATTTACTTTTATGGATATTGTTTTCTGTGTCCCAAGAAACTACTGCCTATGTACACATTACAAAAGTATTTTTCTATGTTTTCTTCCAGAAACTTTATTATTTTAGTTTTTAATATTTAATTCTACAATCCATTTAAAATTAATTCCTGTGTGTGGTGTGAGGTAGGGGCCGAGGTTTTTATTTTCTCCACTAGTTTCTTAGTCAAATTTGATCTCTCTCCTTGTGCTCCCATACCATGTTTTGTGATAGGAACTCATTATTTCCATATGCTATTATGTTTCTTCATTTTGGGGGATCTGCTTCTTTAATTGGACTATATGTTTCTTGTGGGCAAGGGGTCCTGCATTTTATATAAAAAGCTGATAAGTTGATAGGATAGTGTTGGTGAAATAAGTTTTTGAGTCTGGGGGAGCCAGGACTAAATTTAGGCTCCATAAAATTCCAACTGTGTAAGCCTGGTCACATCTTAACATGTCTTATTTGTTCAGTGTTTACTGTGTATCTGGCCTGGGGCTAAGCAGTGGGATCATAAAGATGAATACAATGCAGGCAGGCTTTGAACGCCCCCACTCATGTATAGGTGAGGATTATAGAAAAAGCAATTATTATGAAATGGTCTAAGGGGTGTGACAGATATGAGTAGGTGGCTATGGGATCAGGGAGAGTGGGGCTGGCTTCCTGTCAGAGGTAAAGCCTGCCTTGAATTCCAACGCTTAGCTAGGCAAAGGTGGATGAGACAAGGATTTCCTGGTGGTGGGACCTGCCCCAGTGAGTTTCCTCAACCAAAACATGCAGGGTGCATGTTCCTAAGTTGTTTTGATCACTTAATGAGATATTACTCGTTGCTTATCTGAAATCAAATTTAACTGGGCATCCTGAATTTTAATTTGCTAAATCTGGCAATCCTAACATGATGATACTCAGCATAGTATCTGCACCCTAGTAAACACATGATAAATTTAATTTTAAGCAGTTTACTTCTGGAGTGAGGAAAGAAGAGAACCTAAAGATAGGAGGACAAATAAAGTGGTAAAGGAGAATTTGGCCCCAATATCAAGTATGTATGTATTTCCCTTTCAGGAGTGAAGGCCTTTCCTGTCAGGCATTGGCTATGTCTAGAAAGAAGTCTTCCAGGTCGGGCATGGTGGCGCACGCTTGTAATCCCAGTACTTGGGAGGCTGAGACTGGAGGATCCGGGTTCCGGTCAGCCTCAGCTATTTAGTGAGGTCGTCCTCAAATTAGTGAGACCCTGTTTCAAAAAATAAGAATAAAAAAAATAGGGCTGGGAATGTAGCTCAGAGGTAGAATGCCCCTGGATTCAATCCCCAGTACTGAAAAAAAAAAAAAAAAAAAAGATGTCTGTCTTCACTGTTAGAAATGTTCCTCAGATCATGCCTCTTGCTGCAGGTGAGGATCCTTCACAAGAGCAGCAAGCATAATTCGCGTGGAAATATCATGTGTAGTTTTGGTTTAGGGCGTGTCATTTAAAGAAGACGTCTTCCTCCGTTTTCTAAAAAGTCCTCTGAAAATTCAGATGAATTCTGGTAGAAAAAAATCTGGCCACTAATGTGCCAGAGATCTGCATGTCTTGGTTCCCCACCACTGCTCCCGCCTGAGTCCTCTGGGGAGTCTGCATCATCTCCCCCCATCCTCTGGCCACCCTAAGGCCCCCGCTCCCAGGACCAGGCTTCCTGACCTGCTGTCAGAGGGGAGTCGGCACTTCCAGCCCTAGGTGATATGGCTGTGTCTAGATGTGCTTAACAAATTGCCTGTTCACTCAATTACATTTTATTTAATCATCTGTAATCATATAAATTATGCCTGATGGTAGTAAATGTTCGTGTCAGTTCCTAATTACAGATTGATTAATTGGCTGGGGTGATCTGTATTACTACTTATATAAGAATATATGAGGATGATGATAAATTAGGGCTGGTAATCTGAGCCCAGGAACATGGAACCTTTCCAATTGCATCCCACTTTTTGGGGGTGGGGAAGCCCTTGCCCTTTCCCTGTCTTGTTCCTGTCAGATGCCTCTAGGAGGGTTCATGTTCTATTTATTGATTGATTTTGGCAACCCCTGAGTCAAGAAATATTTATTATTATTTGGTGCATGTGTGTATAAAATTTTTCCATGCCGTGCTTCTCTTTTTTGGCTGTGGCGGAAATGAATAATGACAAGCTCATTAAGTTCAGTTGGGCTCATTATAGCCTGCTGGGCCAGAAAGTTCCCGGGGTTGGATTTGGCCTGGAGAGCAGGAATCCAGAGAATAAAGAAGTGGGGAGATTTGATCAGTATCTACAAAACATTTCCATATTAGGTAATTTCATCTTTTTGTTTCCTGGGAAGATAGAATGCAAATGGTCCAGGATGCACCTTCCACTTTTTTTCTAGTAACATTAGACTTTTGAGGATGTCACTAAGGCAACTTCCCTAGGATGTATAATTGTTAGTTCCCACCTTTTGGAATATCATCTTATTAAAGTACACCCTCCTTCCATCATCCCTGGTCACCCTCCCCCTTGTACATTGGGCTAAAGGCAAAGATGGTAACATGGGCTGAGACGTGGGAGGGGAGAGGAGAATCTGAAAAGCCAGAAGTGGACCCTGGTTTTAGGGAAGGGGCTCAAGACTCCATCCTAGGTTCCTTGGCTACTAAGACATGACAGGCAGAGGAAGGATGGCAGAAAGGGCTGTGAGTATCCCTATGCTCAGCATAGCATTCCAGGGGCTTGTTATTGGAAAGGACCATCAGCTGGCCTCTCTCCTTGACAAATGAGCCACAATAGGAACATGATTTACTGTCATTGGCAGTTATGGTGACCTTCCTTTCTGGGGGAGATTTTTTATCTGGCTGTTGTATCACATAGCACCATGACGTGGAGCACAGTCTCTGGAATTTCAAATCCAACTTAACTTACTTGGTGATCTTGGGCAAGCTATTTAGCTTTGCTGGGGCTTAGTTTCCTCCTCTGCAAAGTGGGGATCATGAGAGTCCTGTGTTGATTAGGATGCTGTCAGGATTCAGTGAGTTAATAAGTGTGTGAATGCTGAGCACAGTGCCTGATACATAGGACACATCAAGAAATGCTATTTGCAGATGAATGGATGGAACTAGGGAATATTATGCTAAGTGAGATCAGCCAGTCTCAGAAAATCGAAGGATGCAGAAAATAAGAAACAAAAGAGACTTCAGGTAAATGAAAAGAGAGAGACTAGTAGAATAGCAGAAAGGGACTGGTAGGGGGGTGGGGAAAAGAAAAAGGAGGCTTGATGAAGGAAACAGTTCAAATAATGATGTCCATCTATGAAGGTGTACCATTGATCTCACTAACATGTGCAGGGAGGGGAGAAGGTAGAGTGGAATCTGGGGGGAAATATACCAAGAGCTGTGTGAATGCATGTTTGTATTGCTTTGAACTTCACTATGATGTAAAATTGCAATGCACCAATAAAATTACATTTAAATAAGAAAGACATGTGAGCTGTTTTCATTATCCAATCATATGACCTCAACATTGCCTGAGAGACATACCAGGATGGATGACTAAGCTTCTTTTTTGGATGAGTCAAGTGAGTCCCAAAGTAGTGAACAACTCATTTCGGGATGACAATTTACTTGGTGGTGAGGCTGGGGCTAAATCATGTGCCTCCAGAGTCTCATTTGGAGGAGGAGGGAGGCAAAGTCTCTATAGATGGGTCCAAGGAGTATTTGGCCAGGAGGCTTCCAGTGTCTCTCCAACCCATCCATGTGATGGTCCTGTCATTTGAACTTCCTTATGCCAAAAACTAAACGCTTGTCTGCCAAAGACATGAATCTATTTCTTTCCCCTTATTTCCAATGTATACTTTCTCCAAGTTGGTGGAATGATCAAACTGTTTCTCCTTGATATAATACCCCCTGAATCTGATACAGGAGCCAAACTGTTCCTCTTGGTTTCCTTTATGAATCAACCCTTTGTGTGTACCAGGGTTTTTGGTTAGGACTCCAATTGAAGCAGCTGAGTTTTTGGTGTGTCTAAGAATATTACACTACTTAGGATCAGGGAATCTGATCCCGATGCCAAGTTTTATCAGGAGGAAGTTTTGGCTTCAAGTAATTAAACTAAACTAAATTAAACTTAACATCTCATCAGGAGTTTGTGAGTTCATTGAACAAAGTTTCCATTTTGGGCAGTTCCAGGGAAGTGGAGTTCAGTAACATTTCACTCTCTACAATGTGTTTTATCTACCCATCCCACTAGTTTCCTCATGGCCACAGATAGCTACTGTGGTTCCAGAGATCACACATAAATTTGGACAACTTCCAGCAAAAAGATATTTCCTTTGGCTTCCTTCTTCATTAGTCAACATTCCTTAGGTGATTTTTTTTTCAGGTCTCATTGACCACAATTGGATCACATGTCCACCCTAAAGCAATCACTGTAAAAAGGCACTTCTGATTGGCTATCACGATTGACTCCTTGGTAGTCTAGAGAAAGAGAGACACCTCTCCTGAATATATGACCTGGTAGAAAGTGACACTGGAACAAAATTGAGGCTCTGGCTGGAAGTAAATACATGTGTGTATGTGTGTGTGTGTGTGTGTGTGTGTGTGTGTGTGTGTGTGTGTGTGTAGAATTAGAAGAAATTGGTTATTTGTTGGGTGAGTAGCTAATAGTAGCTGCTGTTGAAGTCCCAGAAATTCAGGATCTACAAATATTCCGTGTCAGTTACATTGGAATGAAGAATCAAGTGACCTAGAAGAAAATCATGATAAGCAAGGCACATCCTCCAATAGACTTGGTTCTTACTCAGTTATTCTCATTTTGCTCTTCATAATAGTTTATGGCTATAGATGACTTTCACAGTTTTGTTTTGTACATAACATGTGGATATCAAATGGTAACTCTGCTAAAGAACTTGCACTCCTATGCATGGCAGAGGGAGGACACGTGGGGGACACTGTTACCAGCCTACTCTTCCTCCATTCTCTTCCTTTTAAACTGACCCAATTGATATTATCCCCCAACTCTGGGATAATTGGAACCTGGTATTCCTTGGCAGTGGGAACAGGCCCAGGGACAGGTAAGTTGGCCCAATCAGATTGAAGGGAAAATTGTGCCTAGGAATGAGGTCTCTCTTTCCTTCCTGCTGGCTGGGAATAGAGAGGCACTTAGTTCTATTCTCACTGGCAGCTATCTTGTGAACATGAGGGAGTATGTGTTAAATTGAATTGAATATGAGGAAGACAGGGCAGAAAGAAAGAGAGAGAGAGAGAGAGAGAGAGAGAGAGAGAGAGAGAGAGAGAGAGAGAAAGAGAGAGAGAGAGAGAGAAACCAGGATCTCAGTGACATCACTGGGCCAAACCTGAAGCTACCACTTCTGCCTTGCTGGTTAAGATGCCAACTTTTCCTGTGACTTCAGCCAACTCAAATTGTGGTTTTTGGTTACTTGCTGCTAGAGCATACTTACTGGGCCAGACATCCATTATTATTTTCTTCTATAAAGGAAGATACTGAGCAAGAGTAAGTGAGTTCCCTTGGGTCTTACACCCAGCAGAGTGATGGATCACTAGAAGTCCAGTCTTCTGACCCGGAGCTGGCTTTCTTTCTTTTCCATCTGATTCCCTCCAATCATAAGGGATTATTTCCCAGTGATCAGAAGCTGAATTGAATTGATCTGGGGAGTCTGGGAGAGGGGGTGAAGTGTTTCCTAGAAGCACCAATAAGGTATGGCTGGGAAATCTAATTCCTTCTGAGTTGGTGCTGGCTGCCATCTGGACGCAGATAATTATTACCTTGCCCTTTCTTTGTTTAACTGGCTCTGTAGGTGGAACAATGGATTCCAATGAATTGTGCAGTAAACAATATCTTCTACTTCCTGGGGGGAAACTTACAGAACAAAGGATGAGGGTGCCTCCACTAGGCAGGAGGGAGCAGGATGGAGAGCTGAGGCCACAGGCCCCTCTGGGGTTGGTCATAGGGAGAAGTCAAGCTTGGGCAGACCCAGAAGCTAGTGCCATTGGGGAAGTGTTGTCCTGGGGACCACTCTTCTCCATCTCTGTGACTTTGTTAGTTTCACATAGAAACTTGCTGGAAGAGTCCCTGTGGCTGAGAAGTCCATCTGTGATGCTGACTTTAGCCTAGTTGACACCATGGGCAGCTCTGGCACTGACACGGCTCACGAAAGTTGTCTCACATGGCCCAGGATGTGGGCTCTTGCTGTCATCAGTCATTAGATGCGGGCTGCCTCTGGGAGGGCAGGTGGCTTTCTGCAACTGAGGCAATCCTGAGGGGCCTGAGGGCTAACTTCTGGCTGCACTCCTGGCAGCCTGGACCACCAGTCCTTCTTGAAGAGGAATCTGGGTGGCACATCTCTGTGTCCATCATGCCTGCTCCATCAACCATCCCTGAGAATTTCCCGTCTTTGGACCCATCTCCTCAGGTTCAAGGTAGCACTTTGTACCAATGTATAAGTTAGTAGCATTGTCCACTTGCTTATTTTCTTAGGAGTTTTGGGGACAGTGAATTTGCTTCCTTTCCTATCCCTGGGGATGCCACAGGTCAGGGTTGTTTGAACAGGGACTCTGTCACACCAGCTTGGTCTATACCCCCTGTCTGCAGTGAGCCAGACATTGTGGAATACTCAGTATCTAGCCGCTAAACCGGTCTTAGGGGCCATCTCTCAGCTGCAGAAGGAGAGCCTAATAGGCTGGGAAGCAGTTCTGGCCCTTTTGGGATGTACACTTAGAATGAGTGCTGACTAAGGGCAGAAGTGGGACCTAACCCATCCTGTGATGAGAGTCGGGTGCAAAGCCCGACTTTGCTTCCTTTCCCCCATCTCTAAAAAACACATAACATTTCCTTTTCTGCTTCTTATGTAAGACCATTGTGAAGGCCAACAAAGTATCAGATATGCAAACAAAAAATCAGAAGTCTATAGAATTGTGGGGTAGCGCCACCACCATACCTGTAGTTATTAGAAAAGTGGCCGATAAACTGTGTGAAAGCCACACTTTATACACCCTGACTTTAGAAGGGCAAATGCAAAATCCGAGTGTTTGACTCTGGGCAAGGGGCTCTTTCTCTGTGCACCTGTTTCCTTGCTGATGAACCAGCTCCTGATCCCCTAGAAGATCCAGCTCGGATCTCGCCTCTCTGTCTCTCAGTGGAGGGCTGTTTCTCTGATCTGTCTGCTCTGCATACTCCTTTCCCTCGCTCTAGTGTGGTCTGCTAGAAGTTGTGGTCTGGTGTGTAATGCTGGGGAAGAGATCAGCTCTTGGATGGAGAATTATCTCCCTGTTTTTCCTTACTAGCGCCTCCTAACTCAGGGATGAACAGGCAGGGCTTTGGGCAACAGAGTTGTTCTCAGACCGTGGCCCACAGTTGAGAGGAGCTGGTGTGAGTGCTGGGTGGGTGACCAGAGCTTCTGGGAGGTGGGAATGGAAATGAAGCTGCCTCCTGGCAGGTCTTGGATTGTAAGAGAGAGTGGTCACTTGTATACTTTCTGCCACTTCTCTCTCCACTCCCTTCAATATGATATTCAGCAAAAATGCCAGGCCTTATTCTGGGGAGGAGGAAGGTAACACTGAATAAAACAGACTAAAATCCCTGGCCTCATGGAAATCACACACTGGTTGGAGGTGGGAAGCACACAATAAACCAGGCGTTATACAATGATAAATGTGAGAACAAAAATCAAGCAGGTAAGGGAACCAGAGGGTTACAGAGATAGAGAGGGGGATGGGTGTAGAATTTTATTTAAATAGGGCAGTCAGGAAGAATTCCTGTGGGAAAGGTGGCATTTGAGCCAAGATGGGAGACAGGTGAAGGACCAGTCATGTGGATATGAGGGAAGAGCTTCATTCCTAAGGGCGTTCAGCAGGTGCAAAGGCCTGGAGTGGGCTGTTGCCTGGCAAGCTTGAGGGAGGGCAAGGAGATCTGGGGATGGGCCAGGGTGGTGGGGAAAGGGAGAATGGTAGGTAGGTAGGAGAGGATCAGAGGGCACCAGGGGGAGGGAAGGGGAATGCTACACAGAGCCTTGCAGGGCTCTGGGGAGGCAGGGAGCCTTTGCAAGGTGCTGAGCTGAGCCGATGTTACTGACTTGGGCTTAAAAGGGTCCCTCCGCTGGGAGTCAATAGACTGTAGAGGAAAGGTGAAGCAAGGAGGTCAGTGAGGAATCTGGTACAACCTAGCAGGAGGCTGGGCAGCCGGTCCCAGCTGGGAGCAGTGAGGAAAGCTGTTGGTATCTTGAAGAGAATATTGGCAAAATTTATGACAGATAAGGAAACTGGTCCAGAGAGTGATTTGGACTGAAAACAAACCTGCTGCTGTCACTAGACAGCAAGGCCCTAGAGGACGCAGATGCACATTGAAAAACCTGAATTCGTTTTCTGAATGAGCACCATCTGGGTGGCTTTGGGGAGCAGGGATTTATTCTCTCTTAATGCGGGAGGCCAGTAGTCTGGAATCAGTTTCCTTGGGCTGCAATCTTCTGTGGCCAGCGCTATGTTCTCCCTGGGGCTCTGGGGAAGGTTCTATGCCTCATCTCTCCCAGCTTCTGGTGGCTGCAGGCACTCCTTGGCTCCTGGATGCCTCTGTCTGTATATTATCTTCTCTTCTGTCTGTGTCAAATCTCTGGATCTTTCTTATAAGGCTACAAGGGAGTACAGTTAGGATCCATGTGAATAACCAAGGATTCTCTTCCCATCTTAGGATATTTCAGTTAATTACATCTGCTAAGACCTCCCCCCCCCAAAAGTGACATTTATAGGCCCCAGGGATTGGGTCCCAATATCTTCGGGTGGCCATCATTCAGTCAGCCACTGAGAGGTAGAAATGGCTGGGCAAAGGGGCAGAGGAAGGCAGTCTTGGGGCGGCAGCAGTAGCGAAAGCCTGGGAGAACCTGAGAACTCCCTGCCCAGGCATAGCCTCCAGTGACGTGAAGGTAAGGACATGCTCCTTCTAAGTCTTCATTTCCCGGGCTAGGCCTGTTCAACATTTTTGCTGACCCTATTTTTGTTTTACCTACTCCGATGGTGGCCTTTCCCAGGGGACTGGAGCTCTCTGGCCTGTGGCCTTTCACATTCTGCACTTATGCTCTTCCAGCATGTTCTGGGGCAAAGCTGGCCCCTGGGAGCATCATGCCATGAGAAAGGTTGGTCTTCGGTGTCTTCCTCCCTCAGTGATGCTTTCTCTGCACTCTCTTCACTCTTTCTTCCAACCTTAAATCAGCACCATCTATGCCCAGGTCCTGTTCCTGGCACTGGGGATGGTGTGTTGAATGGGAGAGGTCCATGCTCCCTTGCAGCTGGTATTTTAGAGGGAACAGGTATTTTAGGGATAAACTAGTAAGCAGACAAATGAGCAAGAGCATTTCAGACGGGGGAGTGGCATGATAACAGAACAGGCCAGGGGATGGGAAGTGCATGAGTTTGGATGGGAAGGGCAGAAGCCAGGTGTGGTGGTGCATGCCTTTAACACCAGTACTTGGGAGGCTGAGATAGGCAGACTGCAGGTTCGAGACCAGTCGCAGCAACTTAGCAAAGCCCTGCCTCAAAAACACATTTTAAAAAGGGGGCACTAAGGTGTATCTCAGAGACAGAATTCCTCTGGACTCAATCTCCAGTACCCCCCCACCCTCCAAAAAAATGTAGCTAGGGAGGTCAGGGGAGTTCTCTCAACAAGGTAGCATTAAAGTGAGTAAGAAAGACAAAAAGGAGCCTGCCAGTGTAGTTGGGGGCAGCACATTCAGCCAGCAGGAATAGTAAGAACCAGGGGCCCAGGAGAAAAGAGCTGGTTCATAATTAGAACAGAAAGGAAGTGGGTGGCGTAGGAATGGTGTGGAGATGCAGAAGCATCTGGATGACCCAGAGCGCTGAGGGGCGGCTTCAAGATTTGGCTTTCCATTTCGGGGAGCTGAAAAATGGTGTTGGCCAGGGGTCCACTGCAGTGCGACTCACAGCAGGCACACATGCCACCTTCCTAGCCATCAAGAGGTGAACAGACCTCCACTGCCACAGGCTTCCACTATGATGTGCGGCCTCACCACAGGCACAAAGCAACAGAACCAAGCCACCATGAATGGAAACTCTGGAACCATGAGCTCCAGTAAACCTTTCCTCCTTTAAGTTGACCTATCTCAGGTATTTTGTCATGGCAATGGAAAGCATGCTGTCCCTAACTCCCCAAGCTCTCTGCCTGCCTGTCACAGCCCCTGGCACGGGGCTTCCCGAGCCACCTGCCTCCACAGCCAACCAAACTTTCTCCTTTTGGCAGCCGGATCTGTGCTCCTGTGCTTCCAGCTCCTGCCCAGCTGGGCATGAGAAGGCCTGATCACAAACATGCTGCTGTCTTCAGGTTCATCTCCCTGTGGCCTGCACATATGGTGTTCCCCCACTGGAGTCTTGGCTTCTCGAATGGACCTTTCCTCTCTACTCTTCCCACGAGCCTCACAAGAGCTTCCTCTTCCTGGGAGATGGTCCTTTCCACATCAGTCCTCTTTCCTCCCATTTGCTTTCTATGACTTTCTCTTGGTCTGTATGCAAATGTCTAGTTAGAGTGTTTGCATTTTATTCAATGCTCCCTGCTATGGACTGAATTGTGTCTCCCCTGAATTTGCATGTTGAAGTCCCAGCCCCAGTGTGACTGTAGTCTGCCCTTCATCGGTATCTGCGGATTCCACATCCATGGATTCAAGCAACAAAGGATTGCTATTATTCTCTACACAATACAGTAAACTATTTATATAGACTTTAGAATTTACATTGTGTTAGATATTATAAGTAAGATAGAGATGATTTAAAGTACACAGGAGGATGTGCATAGATTATATGTAAATGCTATACCATTTTATATAAGGGACTTAAGCATCCTTAGATTTTGGTATTCAAGGGGGATCCTTGAACTAATCTCCCACAGATATCAAGGAATGTCTATACTTGGAGACAGGGCTTGTAGAAGGTGATTAGTTAAATGAGTTCATGAGGGGGGTTTTAAGCCAACCAGATTCGTGGCCTTATAAGAAGAAGAGGAAGATAGAGAGACCCCCTTCCCTGACCTCCCAGACTCCAGCACGAATGTGAGAACACAACTAGAAGGTGACCATCTGCAAGCCAGAAAGAGGGCCCTCACCAGAAGCTGAGCCTGTTGGCATCCTGATCTCTACATCCTGAGAGAATGAATACCTG
This sequence comes from Graphiurus murinus, assembly GCA_004027655.1. Taxonomy (NCBI): domain Eukaryota; kingdom Metazoa; phylum Chordata; class Mammalia; order Rodentia; family Gliridae; genus Graphiurus; species Graphiurus murinus. The sequence goes on from PVLC010001697.1 coordinate 109,001, forward strand.
TTGTGTAAGGCACCTAGCCTATGGTATTTCTGTACTTTTTGTACTTCTATGTCTTGTCTGTTCAATAAACTCTGTACTACCAGACCAGATTGATGTTTTAAAGAAATGTACTGATGTTTAATATGCATATAGAAATATACTCATTTCAGAAGAATGTAGCCGCTGAATGTTCACAAACTGAACACACCACATGACCGGTGTTGGGGACAGGAAGCAGCGCATTGCTAGCACCCGGATGGCCTCCCGAATACTCCCTTTCCAGCCTCGCCAGTCCCAGAGGACACCATCATTCTGACTTCTAAGCACTGCTGGGGTTTGCCTGGTTTTGTGCCTCATGTGAACAGAATCATGCAGTATGGAATCTCTTGTGTCTGGCTTCTCTTGCTCAGCATTTTGTTGTGAAACTCATCCATACTGTTCTGTGCAGTTGCAATTTTTTCTTCTTCTTGCTGGACCCTAGTCCACTGTAGGAATATACCACAATGCATTTATTTATCCACTGTATGGCTGATGGGCATTTGGATAGTAGTCTCTGGTTTCATTACCAACAGTGCTGCCATGAATATTCTAGGAGTGCAGTTGCTGGGCCACAGGGTGTGCATGTGCTCAGCTTCTGTGGATACCACCAGTTTTCCAAGGTAATCAAATTACTTTACCCGCCATTACTTGCCAGCCATAGATGAGAATAGCTTTTACTTTTCTTTAGGCCCACAGCACAGGGAGAAATAGATACATAGTATTTAAGAAATGCTCACTGGATGAGTAGAGAAAGAATGATTTTTTTTGGTGTTTGGGCATACAGGTGTGAATGAAACAGGTGAGGTTATTTAGGCCCCTAGTGTTAGAATATTCAGGAAGTCTCCTTAGCCCCTGGAAAAGAATGCTTTCTGTATGAGTCTGGATGGGGAAGCTATGACCCCATCATCATTAACTCCCTGGTTTCCAGATTACTCTATTAAACATCCGCAGTGGAAATTCATTAGGAGAAGGACCTGGGTATTGTCATGGAATCCCAGTTCTTCCCTTTCAGCAGATATTTCCAAGCAATAAGCCAGAAAGTTGAGAGGAAGTTAGAGGCAAGGGCGGAGATCACTCAGCTTTGGAGGCAGTGTTTGGAGAATGACAGATAAAGTCAAGCTGCAGAGGAGTTCTCCTCCAGCAGAAGGTCACCTTGGGAGAAGGGGAGGAGCGGCAGGAGCAGGGCCTGTTGCTTTCACTTGTGCACTCTTTATTAAATTTGTGCCTCAACTAAGTCCCTGGAATTCAGAAGAGAGGAGTGATGAGGCCAGTGGGAGCTGCTACCCACGTGAAAAGTAATCAGTTCAATCAAAGAATATTGAAGCTCTTGCAAGGAACTCCAGAGAGTTTCTAATTCCAGTATTCCTCAGGGAAGGAGGCTCCCAGCATCTTCTCACTCCTCTGGATACACACCAGATCCAATACGCCTTTAAAACACCTCCAGGCGGGAAGAAGGGAACGGAAGAGCAGATGTGGTCTATCTAATACTCAGACCACACAGTGGGAGCTTCACCTTTCTCGACACAGAAGTTAAATTTTTATTAATATCACATAAAGATTTTAATTAGCTTTTTGGGGGCAATTATTTTACATTGTCAATTCATACTGAGTTTGGGGTGAACTGAAGAACCTGTCCACCTCCATATCGTTTCAATTTAAGCTGTATCTCTCCCAGTTGGCCCTTACGAAACTGTACTCTTTTAAGCTTGATTGTCACGCTTTCCATTTTTCTTTGTTTACTTTCACCATATAGATTTTGGCCTGAGGCCTCAGTATCACCTCTAAGGCAAGCCAACAAATCCCTTACTATCCCCATTGTAACTTCCCAAGTCCTTCTACTTCTTGGACATGCTCTCTGCCTGGAAAATCCCTGCCTCTCACAACCTGGGAAGCTTTCTCTTCTCCATACCTCCAACCCAGCCACAGCCTAGGTAATCACTACCTCTACTTGCTCCAAGGGACCTAAAATCCCACAGTCTGCAGCCAAGGACCAGCAATCCTGGGGAGGCAAGTGGGTTTCCACCATAAGCTCAGATCCAGGCCAGGCCAGTGCAGGCTCTGCTCTCCAGCTCTCCTTCCCATCCCAGATGCAACAGAGAGTGGGGGAGAGGACCATGGCACCTGGGACGTACATCTAGAGGGCTTCTCATGCTGAGCTTGTGCTTGCTCTGGCAAGAGGGCACCATGGAGAACAAAAGTGCTGGTTAACAGATTAGAGGAGCTCCAAAGAGCACGAACTACTAAGAATGAAAAGGAGCCCTGGTACTGATTACAATCCATCTGGAGAGATAATCTAATTGGAATTTCTCTTGGAAAGGAGTGGGAGGACATAATTGGAGAACTAATTTGGGACCTCCCTCCCTCCCTCCCTTCTTCACTGTCTCTCTATTTCTACCCTCTTTTTTTCTGTATTCTTCTTTCTTCTCCCTGCCACCTTCCCTGCCTTGCTTTTTGCCTCCCTCTCACTGTTTGGATCTGGAAAGTCCCCCAAAGTCTCATGTGTTAAGGCTCAGTCCCCAGCTGGTGGCACTATTGGGAAGTGGTGGAAACTTTGGGCTGTGGGAGCTAGTTGAAGAAAGTAGGTCACTGGAGGTGTGTCCTTGAAGGGTATATCTTGTCCTCACTTTTTTGTCTCTCTCTCTCTCTCTCTCGGTCTCTCTGTCTCTCTCTCCTTCCTAGCCACCATGAAGTGAGCAGCTTTGCTCCATGACGTGCTCCTCTCCACAATGTTCTGCCTCATCACAGGTCCAGAACTAATGGGACCAAGTAACCTCTGAAACTGTGAGCCAAAATCAATCTTTCCTGTAAGTTGATTTTCTCCAGCGTTCTGTCACAGTGAGGGAATGCTGACTTACACACCCTCCCTCCCTCTGTTGGGTGGAAACTGCAGCATAGTTATTGTTTAAAGCAATGCTCAATGGGCTCGCAGGAAAAGCACAAAGAAGGAGTAGTGAGGACTGTGAGAGGGAATGTGAGGAGGGTGCATGGGATCTTTGTTGCTGTTTGGCTGTTTCAGCTCTAGAGTGGAAAGAGGGTGTTGAGACACAATCTCTAGGTGATTCAATCCAAGATTTTATGACCTAATTTAAAAAGTGGGCACGAGTTACTACAATAAAAAATTAAAAAAAAAAAAGTGGGGAAAGAATAGGTCTGAAGCTGGACTGGGACAAAGGTACAGGGAAGAGGTGTCCCCACAGTGTCAGACTCAGAGTTAAAGCCTCCCATCAAGAATGAGTGCCATAGCCGGGTGTGGTGGCGCACGCTTGTAATCCCAGCATTCAGGAGGCTGAGACCGGAGGATCCGGGTTCGCGGCCAGCCTCAGCTACCTAGTGAGGCACTCCGCAACTTAGTGAGACTCGGTTTCAAAATAAAGAATAAAAAATAGGGCTTGGGGGTATAGCTCGGAGGTAGAATGCCTCTGAGTTCAACCCCCAGTACCACACACACACAAAAAAGAATGAGTGCCTTGACCAGGTGTGGTGGCTCATGTCTGTAATCCCAGTACTTGGGAGGCTGAGATAAGATGATAGAAAATTCTAGGCCAGCCTCAGCAAGTTAGTGAGACCCTCAGCAACCTAGAGAGACCCTGTTTCAAAATAAAAAATAGAAAGGGCTAGGGGTGCAGCTCTGAGGTAGAATGTATCTTAAAAAAAAAAAAAAAAAAAAAAAAAGAGTGACTTGGCCTTAGAATTCTCTAGCAAAGACTGACTGCTTAGCAATTTCTGGTGTGAGTGGAATGCCAGACAAGCTCCTCTTCTCTCCCAGAAGACTCTACAATTCTCTGATGAGAATCTGATATTCTAATACAGGTCCTTTAAAAATGAGGACTACATAAACAAGAAACAGAATGAAGAACAGACTTTGAGGCTGGGGTGACTATAAACTAAAAGAGAGAGAGAGATTGGGGGCATGAGTTCCAGGGACAAAGAGGCTGGATAGATGCAGGCAAGGGACAATGCTACTGGAGTTGAAGACAGAGGTGGGAGAATATGGTAGAATGTGGCTCTCTCTAGAGACTGTCAGAAAGACCAGTTGGTTCTCAGTCTTGGAGGATTAGGAGCAATTCTGCCTGAGGCAGAGGGTTGGACCAGATGACCTTTCGAGATTTCTTTTCTCTGAATGATGTTGGGGAAGACATTTCTCATCTGCTTGACAGTCCTGGAATGTCTTTTCTTAATGGGGAATTTATCTGCTGGATTCAATTTAACTGTTGCATTTGTATTTTGTACATGCACCTGCCCCGGGGCAATGGTTACATTTTAAATAAATCAAATAAATCAATAAATATGATACGCCTCACTTTAATCATTACATAATGCAAAAAATTATGATAATGCCACATTAAGTTGCAAATTAAGACACACGAAAGTAAGGAAATGTGGAAATGAATGTTCTCCCAGCAACATTAACTCCCTCGCCTTGTGATGTGGTATAATAAAGTCTATATTTATATCTGCCTACCTAGCACTCTCTCATTCAGCGTGGGCCAATGAGGGGGATTATTGCCATGATGAACCTTAACTTTTGTGTCTGATGGCTTGTTGTAAATGTGCCATCTTAAATGAAGTATTAGGCTGGCTTCTTCTAGGAAGACGGGAGGGTGCAATGGTGGCATCACAGGCTTTGAACAAGATTTCCAGGACTTGGAATACCCGCACTGCCTCTGAGAGGCCCTGCAACCTGCCCAATTTACTTAGTTCTTTGATACACTTCTGTTTTCTGAGTATAATGGGGGAAATTGACAAATGCATATACAGCACCTAGACCATTGCCCTCCGCAGCATCACCAGCCACACCAGCATCACACAAGTCACATTTTCATTTGTTTTATTGTGGTCCTCTTATTGTCTCATTTTGAAGAAAAACATTCTGCTACTCAAAATAATGTTCCAACCACAGCTCTAGTCCTAATTTTATAGGTAAGTGAAGTCACGTGGCCAAGGTCACACACGTGGTTACTCTTTGGGAGACCTCCACCCCAGGCCATGACTCCTCCTCCTATGCCAGCCACTTTTCAGCAACCTTGCTCTTGTCCCAGATGAAAGCTGCCTTTTTTTTTTTTTAATTTGGTAGTAGAGTTTAAACTCAGGGTCATTCTACCTTCAAGCTGTACCCCCAGCCCCCTTATATTTTAGTTTTAAATTTTAAAACAGGATGATCCTCCAATTTCAGCCTCCCAAGTATGAAAGCTGTCTTTTGACTAGTGTCTGGCTCCTGTCTGGCACATGCTGCAGGAGGCCAGATCATCTGCATGCGTGCAAGATGTAAGAGGTACCCAGAGCTGCAGAGGCCGATGGGAATATCATAGGTGTTAGAATAAAGAGAATGCAGGCCAGATCATCGGTGTGCATGCAAGATGTAAGAGGTACCCGGAGTTGCAGGTGCCAATGGATGCAGGTTCTAGCCCACCACCTACTGCTGTGTAGCTTAGGACCATTCTGAACCTCAGCTTCTGTAAAATGGTGGAAGAGAGTTCGACATTTAGAATCCAACAAAGCAATGTATGCCCATTGCAGTTCCCCTGCTCCTTGCCTACTAAAGAACTATTAGCTGAGTTAAAATAAAATTCTGACTTAAAGTATGAATGTTTTCCTTGAGCTGCCTGAAATTTCACCCATTGTGATACATTCAAGTAGGTGAAACATTTCTTTCCCCCTGCCAAATAACCTTGCCACTCTTTTTACTTGCAGGGAACCTAAAACAAGTGTACACTCTAAACCCCCACTCCTTTAATGGATTCCATTGCCCAGGGTGCTAATGAAAATGCCTTACTAGTTGAAATCTGCCAACATTCCAGATAAATAGGGCCATTTTCTACTCTCCAGAGACATTCTTGGCACCTCCATGCCTCTTCCCTTGGTGCCTTCTCCTCCAGGAAGACCTCTTCGCTCTTCCTTCTCTCTCACTCTCCTTGCCACACTGACCTGTTTCTACTTGCAAAAGTCAGTCTACCCATCAGAATCCAACTCAAATGACACCTCTTTCTCTGTGAATCTGTCCACATTTCCCCAGAATAATGTGCCATCTCCAGCTCCCTGGCTCCAGATCCTGTATGCTCCTTCAGTGGCTTTTGCTTTACTTTCCCAAGATGGGTTGTGTGTCCCTAGACCACTAGGGCCTGCAGGTGATTGAGGAAGGAACTGGACATTGCTCAGCTGTATCACCCTAGCAGTTATGACTAGCACAGAGCCTTCTATGCCAGATACATACCGAATTGAACAAGAAATGAGTGTTATTAGCTTGATGCTCATTCTCATATTACAAGAGAGGCTGAGGCTGGATGAATGAGGTGGGTGTCAGAGAAAAGGGTGGGTGGAGGGCAGGGAGGGGTTTAGGTCACAATGAATGTGGAAGCCCAAGATTTTGCCAAGGGTGGGATCTGCAGAAACCAAAATAAGAACTTCACCGAAATCGACAGGAACCCCGGAGAAAAGGATGCTGGTTGTGTTGTTTACAGCTTTATTATTTGTTTGCAATCTTCTGGAAGCTCATCAGTGTAATTATCCCAGCCTCTCACCAGGGCCTGGAGTTTTCAAGTCTCGGGGCTGGCATTATTTGGGCTCAAACTGGGGGAAAAAAGCAATTTGTTTTTCCTGTTGTTTTACTCAAAAACTACTGAATAGGGTTCATAATCACATTTGGGCTGTGCCCCCGAGAAGCCTCGTATTTTACAGACTCCACTGCCTGGGAAGGAGGGGTGGGGGCAGAAATGGGGATGTAACTTCCTGTTTCCCACAAGAGTCCTGGAAGGTATGCAAGGTTCACAGGAGAGAGAAGTCTGTGGGCAGAAGTTCTGTGTCAGGTACCAAAGGTGACACCAGAGAAACAGAAGATGTACTCGCTGGTCCTTAGGAAGTTGTGCTGGACCAGGTTCTGCCTTGGTTAATCAGCTCCACAGCAGGACTTTTTTGAGCGCCAGTTGTATGCCTGAAACTGTGCTAGAAGGAAGTGGTTTTGTTAAAATTATGCAACTATTACGGGTCTCCAGTGCTGCCAGCCTGTCCTTGTGCCGTCTTCTCTCTTTACCCTATTTCCAGGTGCTCAGGAGGGCTTCAGTTAAATGTAATCCAGGCCACAGACCAGTCATTTGCACGCGAGGGTGAATGTGTATCGCTGGGTTCCCCTTTCCACATCATTTGCGCTTTGGGCAGATCTCTCTTGGCAGTGACCTCAGGTACTGACTACCTATTCCGGGTCACTCACTATGCAAGACTTTTCATCCTCAAATTATGCAATATTGCAAAAGTATAGAAGCGTACAGAGAACGTAAACTCTGTACCAGCCCAGACGTAACAGGGCTGGTGTTTGGTTAGATTGGTGTCAGGTCTTTCTTTTTAAAATAGAAATCTGAACCTCGTGTCTATTTAAAGTTTTCCTAGAGTCTCCCCCAAAATATGACCTCATTTTACTTTTACAACAACCTATGAGCTCTAATAATGCAATATTGTTCTTCCTTTCTTTATATAATGAAGGTATGCCTGGCAAAGGCAATTACTTCTACCCAGGTAGATCTGATGAAGGGGGAATGAGCAGTCACAGGGCTCTGGCTTACCTCCGAAGTCCTTGTCCTTTAAACCTGCCCACTATTCTAGGTTTTTTTTTCTCCTAATAAGTAAGGAAGAATATATCCTCTGGTAAAAGGATTTTAGAAAGCAGCTAGCAGACAAAGAATGTTGTTGCAGCAGGGAGGAGGGGAGATGAGAACCTTCTTGTTTATTAGAAACTGCACTGCTCCCCAGTTACCCTCTCCTCTATCAACACCCCCCCCCCCAGAAACCAGAGGTAAATTAGTTAAAATGGTAAGCTAAACCAGGTACAGTGGTGCACGCCTGTAATCCCAGTACTTAGGAGGTTGAGACAGGAGATTTGAGGACAGTCTCAGCAACTTAGTGAGACTCTCAGCAACCTAACGAGACCATGTAAAAAATAAATTAGGTCTGAAGGTATAGCTCAGAGATAGAATGACCCTGGGTTCAACACACACACACACACACACACACACACACACACACACACACACACACACACACACGGTAAATTAATTGAAATCATGTAGAGCCCTAACATACGTTCATATGTTCATGTTAGAATTTGTCTCCCTTTAGGACATTTAAAGGCGGGAATTAGAACCATTTAATGGTGTTTCCCTCTGGATCCCACTTTCTATCATTCTGAACCTCATTATTATTACAATGTACCAATAAAAATACATTAACAGAAAGACAAATTAAAGAAACATTTAGTGGACAGAAGTGACAGCGCTGGTTGGTGTCGTGTGTTTCCTCTGAGTGGTGGCCACCCACACCCGCCACATTGCTCCAGGAGGTGAAGGTATTCGGGCGGTGCTTCCTGATTTTGAAGCCCTGCCAATGGGTGGCTGTATCAAGGGCAGATGCCTTCTGTCTGTGAGACTGGAAATCTGACTCATGGGAAGCGCCGCCCCTTAGCCGCGTCCTCTAACATAAGGAGATCAGTACTTCAGGGGCTCTGGGTGGGGACCAGAGGCAGGCGGGCCACAGCCAACCTGAGCCCAGCGCTGCCACCAAGGCCACAGGCTCTTGCCTCCTTTCAGTGACAGAACCCTTGAGATTTTGTCTGTGTCCTCACACTTGTTGCTTCACGGTCTCAAACTGGTGTTGTAACAATATTCCAAGATAGGAAGCAGGAGATGGTTAGAGCAAGGGTTTGGTGAAAGGGTAGCCGTTTTCTTCTCTTATCTGGGAAAAAAAATTTCCCCAGAAGCTTTCTTTTTATATTTCATTGGTCAGAGGGGGTCACATGGTCACTCCTAGCTACAAGAAAGGAAGAAAAAGTAAGCTTACATTTCCCGCCCCCATCATAGTGTCTTTTTTTTTTTTTTTCTCTTTTATCGGTACTGGGGATTGAACCCAGGGGTATTCTACCTCCGAGCTACACTCCCAGCTCTATTTATTTTTTATTCTTTATTTTGAAACAGGGTCTCACTAAGTTGCAGAGGACTTTACTAAGTAGCTGAGGCTGGCCACAAACCTGCAATCCTCCAGTCTGTCTCCCAAGTACTGGGATTACAAGCGTGTGCCACCACACCCGGCCTCTCCACCATAGTGTCTTTATAGATACTGGAATGGGAGACAAGCAAAGAAAAAGGAACAGGGGATTATTTTAGGTCTTAAGGATATTGTAGAAATCCTTCTTCTGGAGATTCATAAGGATTGGGGTGGTTGAGGTCAATGGATCCCATTCCCAGCTTTCTTCTGTATCCCCTGAAATCAATATGTCAAAGAGAAGGAGATATTCACACTCTCATGTTCGTCACAGTATTACAATAGCTCACATGAGTAATCATTCTGAGTGTCTATCAGTGATGAACAGATAAAGAATATATCTGTATATAAATACAATGGAATACTATTCAGCCTTAAGAAAGAAGGAGATTTTGTCATTTGGGATAGTATGGGTGAATTTGGAGGACACTGTGCTGTGTGAAATAAGCCAGGTATAGAAAGACAAATGCTGCATAATGCCATTTATATGTAGAATTTTAAAAAGTTGAACTCAGAGAAGTAGAGAGTAGATGGTGCTTATACGAGGCCAGGGTAGAGGAGGGGGTGGTCAGAAGATGGGGAGATGTTGGCCAACGGGAAATAAGTTTCGGTTAGACTGGAGGAATAAATTTTGTGTCATAAAATCTATGGCACACCATGATGACAATTGTTAATAATACCATAATGTATTTTTAAAATTGCTAAGAGAGTAGATTATAAATGTTGGTACCACAAAAAAAAAAATAAGTATGGGAGGTGATAAGGATATTATTGGCTCAATTTAATCATTCCACAATATATATAAATACATATAGCTAAACATTTCATAAGTATATAATTATTTTTCAGTTTTAAAAAAGATGCAGATTCCTGGCTACTGCTTATTAAATCAGAATCTTAAGGAACAGGGCCTGGGGATATGCAAATGTTCTCTCCTTCCTTCCTTCCTTCCTTCCTTCCTTCCTTCCTTCCTTCCTTCCTTCCTTCTTTTCGTAGTACTGGGGATTGAACCTGGGGACATTCTACCTCTGAGCTACACCCCCAGACCTATTTTTAAAATTTTTATTTTAAAACAGGGTCTCACTAGGTTGATGAGAGTCTTACTACTTGCTGAGGCTGGTCCTGAACCTGCGATCTTTCTGTTTCAGCCTCTCAAGTACTGGGAGTACAGGTGTGCACTACCATGCCTGGCTGAATATGCAGTTTCTAACTCCCTCCTGCCTTCGGTGATTCAGGTGCAGCCTGCTCGACACTGCCTGGGACTGGACGCTGCTGCTTCAGGAGAGTGGAGAGCAGTGGAGAGAGGAGTGGGGTGAAGTTAGGAGGCCAAGTCTCAACCTTGGCTGTTGTGTGCTGGATTGCAGACAGTTCACTCAGGTTTGTGGTGCCTGGTGACCACCTGGGAACACAGAAGTGATCTGCCATTCAAGTCTTTAGGCCGGAGCCAAGGTTCCAGTCCCCCTCTCTGGTTCTCTCTCATGAGATTTCGTTTACTGGTGTTTACTGACTCTGCTTCTAATTTTAATTTTCTAATTTTAAACTAGCTACCTAGTGAGGCACTCCGCAACTTAGTGATATTTGGTTTCAAAATAAAGAATAAAAAATAGGGCTGGGAGTATAGCTCGGAGGTAGAATGCCCTTGAGTTCAATCCCCAGTACCACAAAATAAATAAATAAATAAATAAATAAATAAATAAATAAATAAATAAATAAATAAATAAATAAATAAAAAAGGGCTGGGAGTGTAGTTTGGAGGTTCAATCCCCGGCATCATCAAACATACACACACACACACACACACACGGCTATAACGAATACTTCAGTGTATGCGATTATCCTCACACACTTGTGAGGATAATCCATTTCTAATTTTAATTTCCTGCCTTGGCTTATGATATCTATGTATCCATCTGTCCCTCCCTGACTCCCTCCCTCCCTTCATCCATCCATCCATCCATCCATCCATCCATCCATCCATCCATCCAACTTATCCATCCAAAGGCTAACACAGAAGGCTAATGCTCTCTTTCTTGCCTTGACTATTCTTTTCTTCTCTGTTAATTTAAATCCTTCTTGGTTCCTCTTGAAGCATTTTTAAGGTCGTTGTCCCTCAGCCCTGATTCTTTCCCACTTTTAATTTGACCCTCATAACAGCACTATCTTCATTCCATATCCAGCAACTCTTGATGGAACATCTCTGTTGCTCAGGGAGTGTTCTAGATGCTGCAACCGCAGAGCAGACAAGACACAAATCATAGCTCTTCAGAGCAGCTTATAGTCCAGGCTTGAATTGGACTTATTTTGAAAAAGGTGTTAAAAATCATAAAAAGTAATATACTTCTGGATTTTGGTTCAGAGTGCAAGGAGCTTATAGGTTGCCTGTGTGTGTGTGTGTGTGTGTGTGTGTGTGTGTGTGTGTTGCTGGAAATTGAACCCAGAGCATTCTACCTCTGAGCTACACCTCTAGCCTCAGCCTCCCAAGTACTGGGATTATAGCCATGCACCATGGATGACCACTCTGTTTTGGTAAGAAAAAAAAAGCTGAATAAACTGAAAAGTAATACATTGTTGTAAAAATGCCATAGTAAACAGTCTATAAAGTGAAAAGCAACAGAGTACCGTTTTCTCTTTCCTCTTCCTCTAGCTCCTCCCTCCCCCATTTCTAGTCTCCAGAGGTAACTGGGACACCTCTTGGTGTTTCTTTTAGCAATGCTCCAAAAATGCTCTGCATTTTTATCTAAGAGTTTTGAGAATGAATCCCCTTTTCCCAGATGGGTCACAGTCACTTGGGCAAGAGGGCTCAGTTTTCTCTCATGTCTCTCCTTGTCACTTATCACAGGCCTGGGGATACACAGGCAACCCATTCTAAAACACTGACACGAAACTCAGGGACAGGAAAATTCTTGGGGGCACTTGTACAGATCTATTACTATTTCCTGTGTGAAGCTTTTGTCTAGGGGGTAATTAAGTTCCTGGAGGGGAAGACCACCCACCCTGTCACCAGACTCCTTCTTCCAGGCCTATAACTCTCCTAAGTGGCTTCTCGTAGGCCAGAGCTTTTGGATATTCCCGGGCTGAAGTAGGGGCAGGTCTTCAGCCAAAATCTTCCCAACCAGCTATTTGCACAGTTCCACTGTATTATCTGAGGAAAATCAAAAGCCAAGCATCATCGCTGGCATGCTACAGCTTGTAAGACATGCGGGGGTCAGTTGATGGGGTGTTGGTGGGAGCCCAGGAGGGAAGGCTGAGCTGTCGGAATGAGAGAGACGGAGAGGGAGCAGGGGAAAGCAGGAGTATCAGAATGAGTGATGTGTAGCATGCAGGGGTCAGCGCATTACAAAATGCTTCTCGTTAATTATTCAGAGCCCGCCATCTATCGTATGGCAGGTGTGGACAGCCGGGATGGGATGTCTGCTTTTCTGTGAGTCACTGGGAGAGGGATGAAAGGTGGGGATGCCTTGCCTCAGTCTTTGAATTACGAGTCTGGGGGTGGCCCCAGTGTGGGGGTCTCTGGGAGAGGTGGGACCAGCTAAGCAGGTTGTGGTGAGTTGTGGTGTTCAATGTCCTGCTGGTACTGACTCTTGGGCTCTGTATGGGCAGAAGACAAAGGGAAAAATCACCCCTAGTAATGCAATTTGAAACAAGATAATGCATAGGGGGCTCAGGCTATCTGTCAGGCAGACCAAGTTGAAACAAGAGTGAGAGCTGGAGAAGAGAAAGTCCTCCTCCTGCTTTGCTCCTTTCTCAATCACCTCCCTCTCTCCCAAGCCAAGTGCAGCTGTTCTTTGTGTGTCCAGCGTTGGCCTGCCTTGCCGGGTGCTTCCTGCTTACCCAGCAAAGTTGCCCCCAGTGCCAGAGGCCTGGCCTGTGCAGCCTGGCCCTGGCTTGGGTATAACCTTCCCCACCCTGCTCCCTCCTTGTTCAGAAGAGCCTTTCTCATCTGCCTGGTCCAAGAAAGACCTCTTGAGCCTGGAGCACACTAGAAAAGGAAGAAATGTTTACCTATTTATTTTTTCCTCTCTTTCTTTTTTTCTCCCCTTGGTTTGAACTAAATTGTAATCATGGAAGGATGAGAGAAGAAGACGTTAAGCAGAAAGATCTAAGTAGGAAAAAACAATCACGGAGCGGAGGCCGTGGAGCTAAGTAGTCAACAGTGTGGGCTTGGAGTTGGCACTGGGCCCACCAAGGAGAGCTGGGTGACTCGGGCAAGTTCATTAGTACTTATGCTCGGCCTCAGTGTTCTTATCTGTTAAGTAGGGCCAAAACTACCATGAGGACTGAATAAAAGAGGTGATGTGTGCAAATGCCCAGCACGGGGACAGCATGTGGAAGTGGTGGGTGCTTGTGTGTGCCCGGTCCATGTGAGGTTCCCCAACAGGAAGCTGTGGCAAGAGTTTTCCTGGACCATTAGCTTCATATTGGAACAATTCTCCTTGTAAAGGAATGTTCGGCATAGGGAGCTAAGAAGTGATTAGGGGCAGGAGGCCTTCTCAGTCTCCTGGGAGTCAGCCCCTGGTGGTTGCTGGCACACCTGGCTGAGCCTGTGGCTTCCTTTCCTTAGGCCACTCCAGTTCCAGTTTCACTTGGGACTGGAAAAGCAAACAAATAAAGCACTCACCCGGCACAGGTATGTGGCTGGGAAGACAGACCTTTGATTCTAGGAATCAGGAGATCTGCTTCTGGGCCTTGCACTGGACTGTCTGGTCATTTGATCCTGGATGCTGTGTATTTCTTGATATCTTCACCTTTCAAATAGAGAGAGATGGTCAAGTTTTTACTCTTCAATTTAGGCATTCACATACATGGTTGCCTATTTGAAAATACCATACAGCTGACGCGGAAGATCCAGGATGTTCCCTGGAACCAGCGCAGCAGCTAGAGAGTGAGTTTCTGCAGGTACCAGGGTCTGCATTCATGTGCCCTCTGTGGTTCAGTTTGGTTTGGTTTCCATCTCCCTGGATCCTTCATAAACTGCTGGGAAGAGAAAGGAAGACCCCCCTTTCCTTGTTTGCCATCCTATGGATGCAGTTATTCTAGGCCATGGGGAATGTGAATATTTAATCTTGCCTGGCTGTGCTTTCGGCCAATGCTTCTAATTCAAACGCCTGCCAAACTCTGCTCATTCATTCTGCCCTGGTCTCTCTGTTCTATGTCGAAACATAGCCCCTTTTGGGTTATTGTATGGGGTCGATCTTGGGGTTCAGCAACAAGTTACTGAATCTCTCAGTGCCCAAGGAACTGGGCGAAGATATGGTCCCTTCCAAGCCAAGGGTTTGTGGATGTATAGGAATGAAACCTCTCACCCAGGACCTCTTTCCTGCTCTCCTGCTTCGGTGCTAGCAGGCTCCCTTTGCTGGATTCCCCTGCATTGTGGGGACTTGGCTCTTTAGAGCTGCGTGTCCTCAGCACCAGATGCTGTGTCAGGCACCTACGGGGCACTTAATGAATGTCTGAGGGGATGGTCCTTGCAACTCAATGAACTCACAGACTCAGTTAAGCAGCAGGTGTAAGATGGTCTGCTATGTACTGAGTGCTTAGTAAATATCAGACAATTTTTATTTCTGAGTGGGTTTTTATGCATTAATCCATTTAATTCATGTAATTCTAAGAGGAAGATACAACTGATTATTACTTCTATTTTACTGATGATGAAGTTCAGCAACTTGCCCAAGGTTACACAGCTAGTAAGTGATCAAGCTGAGATTTGTGCTTGAGGCAGTCTGGATCAAGAGTGGGTATGCTGAACCCCCATGCGATGTGGGTAGGAGGATGGGCTTCAACTTCAACAAGCATCTGAAAACTGAGAGGCGTTATGAGTGAACACTGAGAGTGGCCAGGCTTTAAGGAGAATTCTGAGGTCATGGAGGTGCTGGTGCAGACTCCTGTGTCATTTTTCAGGTGTGGTGTTCCTTGCTTTCTGGTGCACAGAGACCCTGTTTGCTTGTTTGTGGTTTCTCATCTGCACTAAGGTCTGCTTGGCTGGTATATCCAGTGATGGCATTGTTAGAGGCATGCATTGTTATCGTCCCTCCTCCTGGCCTGTTTTCTGGCTAATTCCCAGTGCCTTTTCCATGAATATTTCCAAACTCCCAATATGGAGCTTTGGCATATATTGTAGGGGTCCTATACAAGTTCCCATCGAGCCAAATACTACTACCCTTCCCCACTTTGTAATTCCTGGCTTAAGTGCCAAGAGTGTCTCCAAGGGATGCCAAAGGCATGCTTCTGGAATTTAATAGTTTTACGTGAAGGGAGAATAATTGAGTTGTGTGTGAGCATAAAATCAAGTGCCAGGTAATATGGTTCCTGTTAAGTATGAGAAGGAACTTAAAGGAGAGACAAGAGGGAATCAGGCCATCGGGAGCCAGGAGGTGTGTGATCCGGTCCAAGACTCCACTCACTGCTCAGTGTCCCTGGGTCACCTACTTCCCCTCTCTGGGCTTCAGATGCCTGCTCAGTCAAATAAGGAAATTAATCCAAGCTCCAGTGTTGCCCTCAACTCTAAAATGTAACACATGTAAAACTTCTTGGGATGAAGAAGGACTTCAGATTTGCCCCCAAGTGAAGCGCTGGTAGGTACTTTCTTGAAGCCCCCCATTCAGAATGTCTGGGGGCCACCACTGCCCCATCTCCCTGTCATGGTGGTACCCCCTTCTCAACTCCATGCGAGGACTCATGTTGGCCTCTGTGCTTTCTCCCTCTCTCCTTCCCTTCCCAAGCCAAGATGGGTCCTGTGTCAGTTCTCTGTTTCCACCAAGCCCAGCGCAGACAGTGCCCCTCCCTCTCAACGCTTCTCTCTCCTCCCTCCACTGCTGGACCTTCTCCTCCCACCATGGCTGCCTTCCCTTCCCAGAACCTTGACTCCAGCCCATCCATCTTCCCACAGTGTGGCGGGTCCTGGCGCTCCCCTCCCAGTGCATCCGGGGGACAGGTGCTGTCGGGATGCACACATGGAAAGAATGAGATGCTCCCCCTCCCTGGGTACAGGGAGGATAATGATCCTGAGTGCTTCCCTCCCAGGGCATGATGAGAATCAGTGAGTTAATGCCCATAAAGTATTATAATTACTCCACGGAGTCATCTGATGGAGCGACGAGGAACTGGGCATCTGGCTCTAATTTACTTAGAGCTGGAGAATTCAGGCAGAAGCAGCAGCCTCAATTTTTTTTTTTCTTTTTGTACCAACTACTCACCCTAATGCAGAGCAGAATTTCTAAGCAGAGATTGACACCACCTAGTGAGGTATAAATACACCAAATTCTTGATTCATGAGACCTACATCTGGAAGGTTCATTACAGATATTTTGTTGTCCCCTCACCCCACCCCCGCACCCCCCTTTGACAGATTAGGAAACAGGTTCCCAGCCTTTAAGTGACATAATCTCAAGTGTCCAGCTGGTAGTGGGTCTGGAAGGAGAAACTTCATTTCCTCACTTCAACCATGCATATGTGCTGTTTTTCTTTCCTTCCTCCCTTCCTCCTTCTCCTCTTCTCTTTTTTTTCTACATGTATTTGTTGGGGTACCTCCTAGGCTGCAACTCCATGCTGGGCATGGCACTAGGTTTCCTCTTTTGGATGTCCCATCAGCTGGGGAAGAAGCAGCATTTGCCCACCCAGAACCCAGAGCAAGGGGTTGCATTCACAGCATTGTGGCACCCCCTCTCCAACTGCTCTACCAGCATCCCTCCATCTCTCCTCCTCTCTCCAGCATCTGACCCTGCCTTGTGCTGCTCTTCTTGCTCCTACATCTTTGCCATTGTGCCACCTCCTTCTGTGACTCTCTCTCCTGCCCCTAACCAGAGACACGACCTTCTCCCTTTGCACATCTCCGCTCTCCTCTCTCTACCTTCCTATCTGGCAGCATGCCGTCCTGGATCCTGCTGACCCTGGACCACCTTGTTCTGCTGTTTGCTGTCACTCCAGGCTTTTGGCTTGCTGGGGTGCTGATTTGCATTGCAGGCCGACCTGCTGTCCTTCCATGGCAGACTTGATGGGGAATACCATGCCCCTTGTTCCACCGATTCAGGGCTACATGGCCAGTGGCAAACCCCTTTGCTCTGCCTGTTTCTGGCTCAGTAAAGTCTGTTCCTACTTCTGCTGCTGTCTTTCCAGCCACTTCTTCCTTCAAGAGAACTCCAGGTGCTGGGCATGTTTCCTTAGTACCAATAGCCCCTTATGCCAATAAGTAGCCACCCTTTGTAACAGAATCAAATCAGGGCCATAGTTCTGACCTGGCTCAGTTTGCCTCACCTGGAATCTGGCTCCTTCAGTAATACACTGGAGTATTACACTATTGACTGTTCCAGCCCCGGCAAATCTCCTTAGGCCTCCTCTGAGCCTCTTGGTTTATAATACTCTTGGAGTATAATCACCTTGAAAGTAGAGCTCATGATTATAATGGCATCTAAATAAGCCTCAATAAACATTTGTTGATTAATTGACTTACTGACATTACCAGGCCATGAATCTAATTTCTAGACTTTGACATTGAGTCTTTTGCTTTGTTAGGTGACTGAGGTCATAGGTTTGGTCTGGTCAAGACTCCAAGATAGCAGATTTTGGTGCTGGAAATAGAAACAATTACTAGAAAACAAGTGATGATACCCTGGACTGTGTGGTCAGCTTGTGTTATCTCTGTACAGTTACTTTAATTTTGGCCCTGCTGAAGCTCTATTACAAGGAATGGTCATTTGTTAATGTAAGTGAGCTTGTGCTTCCTGGGACTCTCATTCTGCTAAAATATTGAACACACTTGTAAACCTAAGCACCTTCCCTCCCTGGCAGGCAGTAATGACTATACGAGAAGACAGCTACCTTCAGTGCAAATGCACAAATGTTTCTCATTGATCACAAGAATAAAAATGTGACCCTAATGAATGAATTCATAGAACATCCTCCTCACATCATGGAATTTGCCCAGATTCCCTTTATCATCTCTGCCCTCCGCTCCCCTCCCCACTTCTGCATCCTCTCTGACTGTAGGAAACACCTCCACCAGATTCTCACCAGCCTCAACACCCAGTAATGGGAGGAATAAGCAGATTTAGCCAGAAACATCAACCTTGCACACAGATCCACCAACCGTGGAGATTAGGTGGGGCCAAGAAAGATCCCAGTGACAAGGCCTTTCTGATCTTTTCAAGGTCAGGCTTACCACTGGATAAACCCCTGGCCAGAATCGAAGTCCCTCTGTTGCCTCTAAAGAGATGGCTGGTGCCTTTAGCTACCTGGCCACTACCTACCCCTCCTCTGGAGTTCTCCACTGACCCCTTAAGCTGGACAGTAAAGCCAGTGCCCACTGCCTTGGCCACCTTCCTCCCAGCCTGGGGAGAGGCAGCAGTCTGATCCAGGGGCCCCCAAGCCACATCCAGCTTCCTGTCTCTTTTTCTTTTGTTAAAGCCAAATGAAACAATGTAATTAGCTTGTTACAATTAAAGTGACTCGACTGGATAAATTGTAATCACCCAGAATCAAGTCAGGCATCCCTGCAGGTCCCGGACATCGCAGCTGAGCTGCCTCATTTGCATAATTAAAATATACAAATGATAATGGATTTTGTACTCAATTTCCAGCGGCTGTGAATTTTGAGAAACTCTGAAATTAGAATAACAGAGATGAAGCCCGCCTAGAGGTAATGGGGATGACAAGTTTTGACAGTAGGGGTGTTTATAACGCTAGTTTCTCGCTACAAAATAAATAAGTACAAAAAAGATTAGAGAGCGATATTAGTTAATAGTTCCACGGGCAGTGGGAAGTGGAGATAGACTATGATTACCTCTGTGAATTTACACTGCCTTCTTCTTCTTTTTTTTTTTTTTCTTTTTCTGACAAGCTCTTGCCTAACCTTAGGGGATACCTTCCCCCTGATTATGAGAAATTGAGAATGAATTAAATGCATAAAAAGGGTTGTCACAGATCGACTCACCAAAGGAAAAGAAGAGAAATGAAATTAGTCTTGCTGCTCTTGCTTCCAGCTAGGGGTGGATTGAAGGCACAGTGTGAGAGGGGACGGGGATGGCAGGACGGCTCGGAGGGGCTGTGATGGTCAGAGAAGGGAGCAGCGGTTGGCATAGCAGAGAAGGAACGGGGGAGAAGACAGCAGGGTGCATTCAGAACTGAACACTGGGGGGGACCAGGGTGCACAATTATCAAGTAAGATTTGAAGGTCTTGGAAAGACCTCTCTACTCAAGATCTACTGTGCAGAGGGGACCATGCATTCTGGTGGATACATTTTCATATAAGCACGGTGGTGCACTCTGCCAAAACATTGAACATCAAAATATGAACAAGACTGTTTCTGTCTTCCTGTTATCTCCATGAGGGCAAGGGCCAGCTCTGTCCTATTCATTTGGCATGCCCAGGACCTAGCACACAGTAGGTCTTTAATACATATTAGTTGAGTGAATAAATGAATGGATGGCAAGAGAAGAATATTGGGAATGGATTGGAAAATACCCTGGAGGCTCATATCATCAATTTCTTTATTTTTCATAGAGCCAGCAGACTGTTGGGTGTTGGGTGTTGGAGCCCCTATCTGGAATGGCTGCAAGGTGTCGGAGTCCATCTTTCTGGGGCCATCCTGCCTTTATCTGTGGCCAGAATGTTGCAGTGCAAGCTGGGCAGAATCCTTTGCCAGGAACAGACAGGGCAGATCCACAAGGCAGTAAGTAGGTGAGAGCTGGGCACCCAGCCACCTGGAATGGAAATCAGAGCTGAGGTTCTGGGCTTCTCCTCTGATGGGCTCTGCACAGAGGTCTTCAGGAGGGCAATGAAGGAAACTATCTTTTGGGAAATAGGGGGCGGGGAGGTCTGGCTGATATGTCTTTCTGCCTCCCTGCAAAGGTCTTTCAGGGTGGGAAAATGAGGAAATCCACCAACTGGCCAATCCACTTTATGGCCACAGTCTCATACAAGGAGATACCAGGGTTGCCAGGAACTCATAGCTGAGTCTCAGACTGGGTGGACGAGAAAGGGTGCACTGGGATGTGGGATCCTGGGGACCCTCCTTCCTGGGAGCTCATGAACTGAACAACTGCCTTTGGCAAAGGTGTGATTTCTCTGATGTGGGGAAGAAAGGAAAGGAGGGCCGTGGTCAGTTTCCCAAAGGGCTCTCTTTACACTGGCCTCCCACCCAGAGAGCAAGCAGCAAGCCATGTCTTCTCTTGAGGGTCCTGGCTCTGGATAGGAGGCCCTGCCTAATTCCAGGTTCTAAGGAATGGGACCAGCTGCCACAGCAAGCAAGAGTGAGGCTCCTTGGAGGATGCACCAGTGCACACTGGTCTGGAAATGCACAGCCCTCAGGACAGACCTGGTCATCATCATTTTAGGGTTAGTTATGAGGAAAGTTAGCCAGGTCCTTGTGGGCCAGGCAGATTGGGGTGGAGATCTTCTTGTGTGTCACAGTTTTGCCTTGGGCATCACTTGTCCTAGGAGCATCAGAAACAGCACCATGGGCTGCCCATCAGTTCATCCAGTCTTGGCATCTGCCTCTGCAAGAGGACATTTGACGGACACCAGTTCAAAGGTCCAACAATTTTGGAATTGCCCCCACCCCCAATTTCCTCTTAATTAGCCATCAGAACATTTTCCATTTATCTAAATCCTTCTTCGAACCTCGTGAATTATTGTCTGCTGCCTCATCTTGGAATTTCTACCTCTTGCAGGTGGTTTTTATTCATCTAGACCATGTGTTTCTTCTTTTGAGGTGGGGAGGCAAATTCTACCATGTGGGAATATGTTCACATCTCTCAGAACTTTCAGCCATAATCTCAAACCTCAAGTCTCTAAACCTCACTATTTGAGAAGTCTTTTTGTCTACTTCCTTGTCCCTAGTCCACTTAATTGCCTCCCTGTTCTGCTCAAGAGTACACTGGATATTTCACAAAGTCCAGGGAAGCTGGCCCTTAAGCATGGACATACAAAGCCCTTGACATCTTTTCTTTGGAATGGGAGATTTCATACTCAGCCTTTGGAGGGCCTGCTGAGACCTACTGGTCAGTCAAAATCAGACTATGTAGAGAGAGAAGGGTTGATCTTCAACATCATGATATTGACCACGATGTAGGAGGCTTGGCTTTGCTGCTCTAGTGAGAGGGGCTAGCTAGCTCTCCCAGACACCTGGTGCCAGGAGAGGAGGCCTGTTTATGATGTGTGGGAGGACAATTCCCATGTGTGAGCACAGAGAGAAGCAGGCATGGCCCTTGCTCTCCTCCCATTTACTCTTCTGGGCAGCTTCTGCCTCGGAGTCTCTTCCTCCTAGAGGCAATGAACATCTGCCTGAATCCAGAACCTCTGAGCAGCGAATTTGAGCCCTTGTCTATTAGAGAATTAATTTTTAATGGATTTTATAGCATGTTGGATAAATCAGTTAGGGAAAGACAAGGAGCTGGCAAGGCCTAATGAATATCGATTGGGCCATTTCAAAGGGAAACCTTGCCAAAAGGGGACAGTGACCCGGCAGAGTCAAGATCAGCTATCCCATGACTGAGGGGCACCAGTGACTCTCCTTTCCCTAGTGGCTGAGAAATTTCTCCAACTCTTTGGCTGTTGCTGCCAAAAGTTTCATCACATTTTGGGTAAGGGCCATGCCTTCTGTTAATTTTCACAAACCTTTAAGCTAGGAAAAAATAATCTATTTTCAATAGCGAATCCCTTAGTATAAAATAGTTATGTAGATATTTCTCAAAGAACATGAGAGGAAGGGGAGGATTGAGACAGAGATCTTGGGCATTTTTCTGGTGTTGGTTGCGTCTTGGAACTCAGATGACAGCACATCAAACAGAGATACAAACACTTTTGGGGGTTTCATGGTGGTGTTATAGGAGGCAGGAAAAGTCTTAGCAATGATATTGCACATTTTGCAGTGCTCATTGTAACTTAAAGATTTGATGAAAAATGTCTTTCATTAAAACATATTTTCATGGAGGAGAATGAATAATTGGCATGCATAAAGGAAGATCTTGTGTCCCCTCTTCCTACTTTCTGTTTTAAGGGAGACCTCATTCAGTGATGGAGAGAGAGATGGCCTCAGGGGCAAAGGCTCTGAGCTCAAGTTTTGGTTCTAAGCCTAACTAATAGGAACAACAATAATGAACAAATTGCTCATTATCTTATTAAAGAGTATATAATTAACTGCTAAAGTTTGCTATACATATTATAAAACAAGGCAGTTCAATAACCTCTGAGGACCATTCTAACTCTAATATGCATAACTATTAAGAGGATTCATTGTATTTAATATGGCATCATGCTATGGCTTAGTTTTTTATGTGCCATATTTCTAAGTAAGCATTCCCCCTCCCCTTAGGAAGTCCTATGTCTTTTCAATGATGGTGTCCTAATGCAAACCAAGGCAGAAAGGTCTCTTGGAGCATGACCTTCAAGGCCAGTCTTTGGCCATTTCACTCAAAATAGTCTTAACTCCTAAGCACAATGTGTGTTGGGAGGTGTGAGAAGATGAGAGGACCAGGTGATCAGGAAAGGCCGTGTAGGAGTAGCCTTTGTTCAGTAGTGAGGTTGGAGGGATTTTATTTTAAGGCCTCCGCTTTCACCTGGTCCCTTTATCACATGGAATTTGCTTTCCATGGTTCAAGTTTCTCTTAATATTGCCAGATGTGTGATATTCCTCACCACCTGTTATGGTTTGGGTTTGGAATGTTCCCCCAAAGGCTCATAGGTTGAAAGTATGTCCTCAGTGCAATAATATTCAGAGATGAATAATTGAATCAGGGTTCTAGCCGCGTCAGTGGATAAATACACCAAAGGGTTAATAACTTGAATGGATTTGCTATGTGGTAACTTAGGTGGGTGGAGACTTGCTGGAGGAGGTAGGTCACTGGGGGTGCGTCCTTGGGGACTATATCTCTAGTTCTCTCTCTCTCTCTCTCTCTCTCTCTCTCTCTCTCTCTCTCTCTCTCTCTCTGCTTCTGACCACAGCTTTCTTCCATCACACTGTGCTCCCATGATATCTGCCTTAGAGTTGGCAAACTATGAACTATACCTCTGGAACCATGAGCCAAATGACCCTTTTCTCCTCTATGTTGCCTGTGTCAGGTATTTTGTTTACAGTGATGGAAAAGAGGACTAAAATACCACCCAGGATTTGCTCATGCTGGTCCCTCCTCGCCAGTCCCTGGCAAACACTTTCACCCCACACTTCATGCTCTGGTGCCCAGGTTTAGAGAGTCCTGGTGCAGGAATGAGCTAGAGCAGTGGTTTTTACTAGGTGGAACACATTGGAATTCCATTGGAGAGAAGGCATTTTCTGTCCCCTTTCTATGATATTCCGTATTTACAGAGAGTTTGGTTTCTGAACCCCAGAGGAGTGACGTGTGTGTGTGTGTGTGTGTGTGTGTGTGTGTGTGTGATTGAATTCAGGGGCATTCTACCTCCAGCCCTTTTTATTTTTTACTTTGAAATAAGGTCTTGCTAAGTTACTGCACACTGTCCTCGAACTTGCAAACCTCCTATCTTAGCCTCCCAAGTATGGTGCCTGGCTAGGAGTGATTCTTACAGGAGAAATCAAAGACCATCTATTTGAGATGGTTAATTTTATACATCGACTTCTCTGGACCATGGGATGCTCAGTTACTTAGCTAAACATGAATTCTAGGTGTGTCAGTGAACATGTTTCTGAATGAGATTAGCATTTGGTGGACTCGGTAAAGCAGATTGCCCTCTCCAATATGGCTGGACCTCATTCAGTCTACTGAGATCCTGAATAAAGCAAAAAAGTGGAAGAAGGGAAATTTGCTCTCTGTTGAGTTGCTTGAGCTGTAATATTGGTCTTTTTTTGCTCTTGGGTGAAACATGCACCATCAGTGCTACAGTCCTCAGGCCTTCAGGCTAGACCTGGAATTCCATTGCTGCCTTCTCTGAGTCTCTATCCTATAGGTGAGTTTATAGAACTCCTCAGCTTCCATGATGTGCAATCCAACTCCTCTGTCTGTCTTCCATCCTTCTTTCTCTTTCTTATTGGTTTTTTTTCTCTGGAGAACCCTGATACACCATTCCAGAGGGGAGTTAACTGGGAAGCTGGAAAGATGTATTGTGTTTTAAATCACACGGAGAGTGTGAAACTTCTGTGAACAAATTCATTTCTCTCAAAATGACAGTCCCATCGAAATGATAGCTGGAGTTGGACAGCTCTAAGGGATTACCTAGGCCAACCTTATCTTCTTATGAATAAAAAAACAGGTCCAGAGGGGTTGTCATGTCAAGATTTTAAAGGCAGTGACAGAACCAAGGACTATAGCAAACCCTAACACTCTAATTTGATTGTAGGCTCTCTGAGGTCAGGTACCACATGTCCTCTTGTATCTCACAACATGTAACATAGTTGTAGGCATATAGCAAATGATCCGGTGAATTGTAATGATCTGCAGCTGTGGTTCTCAAACTTGAGCATGCATCAGAATTACCTTGTTAAAACACAGTTCCTGGGCCCCATTGTCAGAGCTTCTGGCTTAGTATGTCTGGGGTGAGGCCCTAGAACCTGCATTTCTAGTAAGATCCCAGGTGATGCTGAGGATGCAGATCTGGGGACCACACTTTGAGAACCACCAAGGTAAGTGTTTCCAGGATCTATCTATTTCTAATATAATTTGAAACACTTCATTCCCAGGAAGCCTACTTTATTAGACACTAAGTGGCTACGTGAGAAATCCCAGTCTTAAAAGATACTAGTTTAAAAGTATTTAAAGTGAATAATTACCTTCAGGGTGGTCTAGGTAGAAAGATTAAATAAATTAAGTTGAGTCAATAGGAGTTTAAGCATCATTTGTTAAAGCAGTACTATTAGTTTTTCTTTTCCTAGTGGAAATTCACTTCTTGTCACATAATCCTAATTAATTATTGTATAAAGACCTGAAAACTTAAATGCACAAGGGAGTAATAATCTTATGTTTCATTAACCAGGAGCTTTGAAAGCCAGAACCAAGTGTGTAGAAAGAGCAGGAGCAAGTCCCTTCCAAGTGGTCTGAGGTCCACCGTTGTGCTTCCATTTGTCTCTGAGTGTTAACGTGAATTTACATTTACACACTTAAATACATTGTCTCTGTCCAACAGAAGCTTATTGGAGTTAGCCAATCAATATGAATTTCAGGAGTTTTTGTCATTGATTTTACAATATGCTTTATAATTACTCAATCAATATAAAATTCTCAACTCATTAGGATATTAGCTTTTTTTAATCATTTATATTAATGTGTTTAACCAAAGGCATTGGAGTTCCTTTTTTAAAAAATCATTTGTTTAATCACCTTCATTAGAAATGAACAAATGCGGTTTTCAAAACAAAAAATAAGGAAGATGGCGACGGAGTGAGACACGTCTCAAGAGCCGCTGTGAGCTCGATTCAAATCAGTCGTGGATCCAGTTTTTTGAAAAAAGAAAAAAAGCAACAAAAAGGTGGAAAACGCTGCGAAAACTGGAATACAGCTGAGCAGAACCCGGAAGACCGACCAGAGAGAGCAAAGAAGCCCGTCTCCGCGGCCCCGGCGCC
>PVLC010001698.1:0-125064 GCA_004027655.1 Graphiurus murinus
ATCCCAGCATTCGGGAGGCTGAGACCAGAGGATCCGGGTTCGAGGCCAGCCTCAGCTACTCAGTGAGGCACTCCGCAACTTAGTGAGACTCGGTTTCAAAATAAAGAATAAAAAATAGGGCTGGGGGTGTAGCTCGGAGGTAGAATGCCCCTGAGTTCAATCCCCAGTACCGCAAAAAAAAAAAAAAAAAAAAAAAAAATCAAGATACATTTTAGTCAGCTTCATGACCTATCTTTACTTTCGCTTGTGCTTTTTTTCTTGCAACTTCTATTTGTTGATATTTTTCCCTCTCCTTTATTAGAAGTAAAAGCATTTTCTGTCTTTGTGATATTTCAAAGATCTGCCAACTTATTACTATCTCTATCTATTGTTTGAAACCTATACCACTCTTCCAAAAGTCCACTGTTTTCATACTAAATTATAAATTAGAAGCTTCAAATTTAAATTATAACTCACATATAAAAAATGGGTTTCCTAGGGTTTCTGGCTGCTTTTGAATTTTCTTTGTACCCTGCCGAATCCCTTGAGCCTTTTGCCTTCAATTGTACCATTTTTTAATTTTTCTTGGAAAGCTACATGTCTTCACTCTTACTTCTCTTTTTTCACTGCTCTGTTGAAGTAGAATCATTGTTTTAACATTTTTCTCATTTTCTCTCCGTTTTGTTTAGTGGTATCTTAATTTTTTAAAGAATATATCTGAGAGGTAAACTTTATGAGTCCATGAAATAAAAAAAGTTTTGATTCTGTTTGCACACTTGATTGACTGATTGTCTGGCTTTGGAATTCTAGGTTGAAAGTGATTTTCACTAAAAACTTTGAAGGCAGTTCCAACTCTGTGATGTCATCCTGAGCTGCTGACAAGAAATCTGATGCCAATCTTGGTTTTACTCCTTTATAGGTAGTATGCTTTGTGTTGCTATATTGGTTTGCTTGCTTTTAATCTTTGTTAGCTTTTGGTTTCCTTATATTTCTTATAATAATAAAACATTTTGAGAATAGTTTATCAAAATAGAATTACTGAAGAAAGGACAGCCTTACGTGTCTTTAAAACCTATGTTATGAAATTTTAGATGTGTCTAAAGACATGTGCTCTTTCTTGCAAAATTTTATATTGCTGGCTTGATGTGAGACATAAAATGTTCATAATTGAGTCATTTATTTGTAGTAAGACAGATATTTTCAAAGGTTTTTGCAAATATATAATTTGATAGAATAATAAGTTAATTCATTAGCATTTATTACATATTTAGCCAGTAAACTTAGGACTCTCTATATAATAAATCTTTAATTATATATACTAATTAAAACAGTATTTTCTATTAAGAAGCACTTTAGAACATTTATATGCATTATTCATCAGGGTTCTGAGAAATCATGATATGGTGGTCAATCAACAAAGTTTTAGAGGAAGGCAGGCAGGAAAGTGAACAAAAGAAGAGTAACACTCCTCAGCTACCTAGTGAGGCACTCTGCAACTTAGTGAGACTCGGTTTCAAAACCAAGAATAAAAAATAGGACTGGGGGTATAGCTTGGAGGTAGAATGCTCCTGAGTTCAATCCCCAGTACTGCAAAAAAAAAAAAGAGTAACACTGAAAGTATAATGAGAGTGCAGAAGGCTGACTCTGTTAACACAAATGAAATACAAATTGGCAGCAGAAGAACTTGCGAGATTGGATTCAAGGTCTAGCTCTATATAGAGAGAAGCTTCTACTATAGAGAGAAGTTCAAGGAAGGAGTTAACAAAATGCATTCTGAAATCAGATGCGTGACTTCATTTTTCTCAATACTTATATGGTTTTAAAAAGTTAATAAAACTTTCTAGAAAATATATGGATCGATATATAATAAACTAATATAATGCCCAGTGTAGTATAGCCATTCTATAAATGTAAGACAATATTATTATTATGATTATTGCAGTGTAAAATTGTTGGCCACATTACTGAAACTCTGATTATCAGAAATGTCATTGGAACCATGGAATGATGATTTCTCTGTGGCAGAATTTCAAGGAAACATAACACATCATATACACATTTTTTATAAATGTTATCATCTAGTACCTATATACTAATGGAAATTCATTGACAGTAATTTTTATAGGCCACGATCCAGAAACACTGTTGGAGTAGTGGTAAGTTTGCTAATATATTATCACTATTGACACTGTACCACTCTAAGGGTATAACAAAGGTGTTCCTCCCAGGCAGTAAGTACGACCTGCACTCAAGGCCTTCACACTGCTGAATAAAATGATCCAAACAATCAAATTAACCTTAAATGTGTTTCAACTTGTAAAACATGGAGTCATTAACCTTAATAATGTCAGTGTGCTCTTACTACCAAACTCAACTAAATGAGTGTCCAGGGGAATATTTAAGAGCACAATTCATGTAGAGTAATGTACTAAAAGCATTAGCAAAGTCCATTGAAGGGAATAACCCTGAGTGTCCTGTGAAATGGATTAAGTAACTTGAAACAGTGAAAAGGAGAGGTAAATATATAGAAAAGGCTCCAGGTGAGAATGTTTCTCATGCATGTTTCTCAATTTTCCATTGCAACAATCTATTGCTGTTGAAGTTATATTTAAACATTTGAAGACCTGTGGGATAATGGGGAAACTTCTATTCTTTGAGTTATAATATTCATCCCAGGTATCTTTCAGTTTCCCCTTCTCTAAAATGGTGACAATAATCCCTTCTTAAATAGCACAGCTCAGGTAATCATAGAAGATAAGAAAAAAACCTTGAAATATATAGAAAATAAGCAAAACAAGGTATTGTTATTAGCACTAAGAAAATAGAATTACCTGAACCTGTTTTTATATTTACACATGCTGCTTTTCACTTTAGAGTTCTAAGACACAAGTAGAATTTTTAAAATATCTTAAGAAAATGTTTTGGGCATAACTAAAGAAAAATCCTTACTGGTCACTAGAGAGCAATGTTTCTATCCTGCTATATGTCATTTCCTATCTCTCTATTATTGCCTGTAGGGTAACATAGAAGAGACAGATAAGTTTGTCTGTTTTGTAACATTTGGTGATTTGTAAAATATTTACTGGCAAAGAAATTAACAAAGAGTGTCTTATCCGCATATTTTAGCTACGATAGTCCTTACTTTGAATAATAGTGGGAAGATAGATCATATAATGCCTACATATATACAAAAAACATATACATATACATGCATAACTATATAGAGAGAACAAAATAATGTTCCAGTTCTTTAAGCCTATGGCTCTTTAAAGAAAATTTTGCAAATTATTTTATAGTGCATTTTTATTAGTGTGTTGCAGTTATATATAATCGGTTCAAATTTATATATAAAATAATCAAGCTAAAGTTCACTATCCACTATGTAACAGAAATCATATAAGGCATTCATTCTACATAAATATAGATAGCAATATTCAGTGATTCTTAGCTAGGAGAGACTGTGTACGACAGCTGGGGATTTAGTACTATCGGGAGACAATTTTATTTGCCACAACTTGGGGAGAAGAATCTCCATATTGGCATTTAGTAGGAAGAGCTAAGGGATGTTACTAAGTATCCTTCAAAGTACAGGACAGCCCATATGACAATGAATTATCTAGAACAAAATACCCATACTGCTGATGAGAAACCATGGTTTAATACTCAACATAATCATGTGGCAGATCATGCAAATTCTTACTTTATAGTTTAGGAGATTATAGTTTAAAGCAATTAATTTGTAAAGAGTTAGAAACTAGGCAGGAATTCAAATCCAGGAAGTCTGGCTGCCAAGGCCATACTCTTATTCACAAGTCATTCTCATTAAAAGATCATAACACCATCCTTCGCTCTAGGAAGAATTAAATATATTCTTGCAATATTGATTATTGGAACTTAATAGATATACCAGTTAATTCTCAAGTTGCATGTCCATAGTATGGGTTTTTATTCACCAATTAATATTACTGAAGTCCTAAAGAAGAGAAGAAATGACTGAACTGTTGATAAGCAAATATTTACTCAAATTTCAGGTATACTGTACCCTTTACTCTCATAGGGATGGGAAACTTACTTTGAAAAGTGCTAATGAGAGTTGAAAGTTACCTTCAAGAAGTTATGCATATTTCAGAAGAAATAAAAGTCATTATGCATTCATTCTAAAGAGGATACAATCTCAAACTGTCAAAACTCTAAACTCTTCTACATATATTACATATAAATGCCATCTTTTAAAAAGCTCTTTCCATTTTTTCTTCTAAATTAGCTTAGTGGGCCATGGTATTACAGTATCTTGGTCTGGCCTGTGAATAATGTGACAGGTAATTTCTCTACTTCTCCTTGCCTGTAGTTAAGTTTGACTGAAGATATGGAAAACAACTTTTATGACTTAGGTGGTAAAAATAAATGTTCTGTAAGCCATACAGAGCTAGTTTCTGGACAGCTAGCATAAAATATTGCACACTGAATTTATATCTGCCAATAAATAGTTTTCAAAAACTAGGGAGATTTTATACTAGTATATACTAAAATATTTTCTCAAAACAAATTGATAATGTTAGTAATAATATCAACATACTGTCATCTTACTGGAGAGCAGGTTTCTCAATACTGAAAAAATATTCTACCTGGTTGTGCTCAAAAGATGAATAATGCTCAAAACTAGGGGACACTAACTTTAAGAATTAAATTATTTGTGTGGCAAAGAGAGTATGGACATTCAAGGAATGTCATAGTGATAACAGTGTATTGCCATCTCTACTATGGATAAAGATATGCCTTGTTTGGGATCCCATGGTTACAAATAAAACAAAAATTCTCTTTAAGACAGTACAATTTAGATTGCTTAGTTTATAATGATAATGATTAAATCTAAGCTTTATAAGAAGGCTGCCATCTGGAACCATAGCAAATCAAGATTCTATTTTCTATGATGAACAATCATAGAAAGTTTATGCAGATTTCTGCTTTGCAATATTGTACAGTGATATGATTAGATAATCATGCAGACCAATGAACCTACTAACTGAAACATAAACAAATGTACAGGATGTCACTTGCAAACACTTTAGTATTATATCCGGGACTCCTGACCCAAACTACTAAAGTTATTTTGAAAAAACAAAAGTGAAACTTGATATCAAATGTTTTGAATCTATATCTGAATCTATATTAAAAGATATTCCAAAGGGTTGGGAAAAAATGAAAAAATTAGACATTTTATATATAGTTTTAAGATCATATGTATACTTTCAAGAATAGAAGTGTAGCAACATAATCAAATAAGAACCTACAAATCGATTTTCTAAATAAAGAATCCTCACAATTCACATGGCTTGAATTGTGTTCCTCAAATGATGTTGAAGCCATAATCCCCAATATCTGTGACTGAGACCTTATTGGGAATAGGATCTTTACAGATGATCAAGATGAGGTTTTAAGGGGGAACCTTTCTTTAAGATGACTAAAATTTTATAGAAAGAAGAAATATGGACACCAAGGTAGAGGCAAAGCAGAACACCTTGTAAAGATTTAAATGATCCTTTCACAAGTCAGGAAATACCAAAGATTGCTGGCAAACCACCAAAAGCTAACAGATAAAACTGGAACATATTCTACTGCACAACCCTCAAAAGCAACCAACCCTACCTGCTGACAATATCTAGATATTGGATTTGTAGGCTACAGAACTGTGAGAGGATAAATTTATATTTCTTAAGTCATCCAGTCTATGTATATGGTTATGGAAACTCTGAGAAACTAATATACTGTTTAATTAGTATTCATCTTTCTCAACATATTGTTTCATGGTTCTATACCCCAGGCATAAATGCAGTATGCAAAGATGGTTAGAAAAAAAGTCTCTAGCCTCAAGTAGTATATTTACTATAGTAGAAAATATACATCATACATAACTTCAAGAAATTATCTTCTTAAATATCATGAGAAGGATAAAGACAATAGGTGTGTTGAAATGTTATTTATAGCACCAAGAACATAAGCAAAGGCAAGGAAGGGAGGAGAGACAGAATCAAGGCAGCTTTATAGATGATGAGTCTTCAGACAATTTATAGGATGAAATGGTGAGTGAAGAGGTGACCGAAGTCTAGTTGTGAAGGAATAACAAATGGTCTTTGCTGGCTGAAAGCTTTTTAATTTGATGTCATCCCATCTAGTGATTCTCAGTTTTATTTCTCAAGCTTCAGGTGTCTTATTGAGGAAGTTTCTACCAGTGCCTGTATGTTGGAAAGTATGTTTTCTCTCATATATGAAAGTTAGAGAGAAAATAGGATATAAAATGGACTTCAGAAAAATGAGGAGAGAGACCAGTAGAATAGAGGAAGGGGATGTGAGGAGGTGGGCAGAGAAAAACAGAAGATTGAGGAAGAAAAGAGTTTAAATAATGTTATGTCCATATATGAAGGTATCACTACCAATTTCACTAACACGTACCAGGAGGGAGGAGGCAGGAGCGAGTGGGATGCAGAGAACTACACTAAGTGATGTGCTGCATGTATATTTGTATCACTTTGAAGCTCACTTAGACGTAAAACTACAATGTGCCCAGAAATGTATGGTGAATAAGGTAGCAATTAGGAAAAATTCAATGACTGATATAAGACAGACTATAAGGAAAAAATAGAACTCAGCAACAGAGTGGCTAGCAAAATATAGGAGAAAAATTGACTGCACATTAGAGAAAAAAATAGTTAACAAGAACTTTAAGAATTAGAACATGGATGAATGGCTCTATGGCAATGTCCTGGATAGGTGGTGTTACCAGAAGTCTGGGTTCTGAATTAAAAGATTATATATACATATCTAATGATACCATCATACATAAACATAGCCTTATTTGAACTGCTTTATTTCATCTTTTCCCCCTCTCCACCTTCCTCCTTCATGCCTTTCCACTATTCAACTGGTCTCTCTCCTCAATTATAAACTAGTCTAAAAATTATTTTAGTAAATAGCTAAGCCTATGAGTATGACGTTTCTTTTAACAGAGTTAAATCTTATTTTTAAAATAAGTTAAATTCCATTCTTCATTTTGATAAAAATACTTTGTTATATGAAATCACAAGTAGAATCCAATAACAAAACAGATAAAATATCTTCTACCTCTAAAGTAAGATACCCACACACCTACCCAAATTGAAGTGTCTTTTTTTTTTTTTTTTTTTTTTACCTATGGAACATCCTAAAAAAATGATACCAGGGAATGATAGAGTATAATGTGGTATCAGTCTATTTTTCTGTTGCCTTACAGGTTAATCATAGTGTAGCAACAGCACAAGCTATTTTGAAAGGGTGGCATGCCCACTAGACAGAGACATTAATCATGCCCTGGCTCTCTTAATAACCTGCAACTCCTCCATTCCTACCACACAGCTATACCTTTGTTCAGCAATAAAAGCAAATACTGTAATTTTAAAATTATATCCTCAGAATCAAATCATTAAACCCTGATTTATACACACTTTGAGCTCTAATTCTTGTCATTGCCTCCTCTCTCCCATCCTCTTAGGAACTGCTATGACCTTGTTGAAGAAGTTTTCTATACGATTTCCTTGCAGTAGTTCGAAACAATATAATAGGACTTTCATAAGGCAATCTCTGACACCTGTCAAGTTGGCTGTCACACATTTTCTATTTTCCAGCTTCAACACTTCAAATGCTTCAAAGCTTCTTGAAGTTCAGCCTTCAACATGTGAGTATTCAGAAAGATTCTTACCCTGTAAACTTGAACACAGAGTCCTTTAAGACTGAAATCCTGGTACTTATGACTAAAATAATTACAAATTTGTAATTTCTTATGGTTGTCCCTCAAATTAAAATCTATGCTATATCATTTCAACTTCTATGTCTGAGATAATATTTAAATAACTTGATCTATGCTAACATTAATTTTCAAATACAGACTTAAAATTAAATAGCCTTTATAAAATATTTCAACATGTCAGAAAATTTACATTGAATAACTTAAGAGAAATTAATTGATTAATAGATTGAAGATGATGTTTTTAAATGCACATCAACAGCAAGGATGATTTTAAGGAACACTCTGATCTCTGCTATAAAGGTTTCAAAATGTACTCCTATTTAAGAATGTCTTTTTTCAATACTTCAAACTGCTTAAAGTATTTATACTTTGACCCAAACTTTAGGCCTAGGAATTTATCCCACTTGAACTAGACACAAGGGCAAATATGAAATCTAAAATTTTCAGTAAGAGATTGTTTATAATAACAAAACAACGCAAACAAGCTGGGCATGGTGGCTTATGCTTGTAATACCAGTACTCACGAGACTGAGACAGGGGGATCCCGGTTTGGGTCCAGCCTCAGCTACTTAGTGAGGCCCTCTGCAACTTAATGAGACCTTTTCTCATATACAACATGATCAAAATTTGATTAAAGATAAAAGGAATGAAAATGAAAGGATAAAAGTTTGTAAGAACATAGAAGCTATGATTAAAATACTAATAGAAATGCTATATATGCATTCATTTTTCCTTTAATTTAACAAATATAAAACTAGTAATGACTACATTTCAAGCAAAGAGTAGAACTACTCAGATTTCTGGTATAACATTTTATTTCTATTATTCTAGCAGGAGCCTTCTCTTTACAAGGTATAATCTAAAGTACTATGGCTACCAATATAAAGAAACCTGAATTCTTCTAACTGAATTTTTAACTAACTTTCCCTATTTTCTCTATAATCTTTTCTATTATATTTACAGTCTCCCTTTCAGATACAAACATGTACCAATGAAAGTATAGAAATAAATAGAAAAATTAACTCTTAAAAAAAGATTCAGCCGGGCGTGGTGGCGCACGCTTGTAATCCCAGCATTCGGGAGGCTGAGACCGGAGGATCCGGGTTCGAGGCCAGCCTCAGCTACTTAGTGAGGCACTCGCAACTTAGTGAGACTCGGTTTCAAAATAAAGAATAAAAAATAGGGCTGGGGGTATAGCTCGGAGGTAGAATGCCCCTGAGTTCAATCCCCAGTACCGCAAAAAAAAAAAAAAAAAAAAAGATTCATAGTTGTAGAATTGATAGTCCTCTGTCAAAAGCATCCAAAGGTAATTCTTTGCTCAAAATATTTGGTATGCCGTTTGTGGTTTGTACTAACTCCTTTATTTTTACAAACATTTCACAGTAGTACGTGGTCATAAAATGTAAAATAGAATTTGTGGCAATGAGCTAGCACTTGATCTTGTTTAGAGTTTTTTCTTGGTTCAATCATGCATTCCTTTGCTTAAAGTGTTTCCTAAGTGAATTCTTATTTAAGAACATACTTCCCAAATACTACATTTCCTTAATTAAAAACCTTTTTTTTTTTTTTTTTTGGTGGTGGTGGTGGTGGTACTAGGAATTGAACCCACGGGTGTTCTACTTCTAAGCTACACCCCTAGAACAATTTTATTTTTTAATTTTTGAAGCAAGGTCTCACTACTCACTAAGCTGTAGTTGGCTTCACTAAGTTGCTGAGGCTGGACTTGAAACTGTGTTCTTCCTGTCTCAGCATCCCAAATAGTTTAGTACAGGCATGCACCACATAATGTTTTACTTTATTTTATGCCCTTTTAAGGTTGACACATTTTCAAATATGTTCTAGAAGTTATTTATTATATGACATACTTCATAACCACATGATCAAAAAAGTCATATTTTTTAAAACCCAGGTTAGACCAATATCCAGCTGAAATTGCCAATGATATTTTAATTATTAGTTCAGGTCTCTTGATTTTTTAGGGACAAATCTTAGGTAACAAAGGGCATTTGAGCATGTTTATTCAAGAGTATACTTTTCTTACACCAGAACTTACTGTAATTTAGCATACTGAAAGTTCAGATTTTAGGCATTTTTTTATTTCCAATGACTTTTGGTCTTAAATTAACACAGACAGATGTGTTTACTCAGAGACCATGACTTTACATTTAGATATCAAGTTCTAATTATTCTGAGTTCTAGAGTTTCAGAATTCCCCAATTGAGCAGTCTTCTCTTTCTGGTCAGTCCTATTCCTCCAGTGTAAGAGCTAACGCCCAGGAAGTGGAAGAAGAGCAGCTATTTGTGGGGATTATGGATTGTGTACCAAAGTGCAAACTGGAATGTCCACATATATGTATGCAAGACCGCTGATGGTATACAACAGAGTCAAGGGTGGGACAAAAATGAAGAATAAGTCAAAGGTCAAATGTCAGGGGCTTGGGACCCAGTTCCTTTGTTGTCACATTTGGTATAGAATGACATCAAATCCTAACCCAAACTTCCCAATCTTGTTAAACAGGAAATTGTCAAATTAGGATGAAAGAAAATGTTATACTTAACAGTTTTTAGCTTGCTTTAAAAGATTTAAATACTTGATATTTATCCATATTATATATAAACCTTCATTTGTACTTTTGCCCTCATACCCTGCAAAGGTAGGAGCAGGCCAGATTATGGCTCCACTTGTAAGCAAACTTAAAAACTATGATTTGAGATAGACTAAATTTTAGAGTCAACTAAAAAATTGAAAATAGAGGAAACTTGAGGAGAAAAGAGTGAAATCAGGAAAGTATACAGAGAAAGCAAGAAACTAATAAAGAAGGAAGGGATATATAGAGTAAAACCATATATACAGAAAAAGGTAAAACCATACTAAAAAGGTAAAAGAAGAAAGGTGAGAAAAGAGACTAGAGAGAGAGAGAGAGAGAGAGTAGAACTTACAGGTATTTAGAAGATTAGTGCGACTACTTTGGAAAACAGTGTGAAGGATCCTCAGACGAATGGGAATGAACCTACCATATGATCCAGCAATACCACTTCTGGGTATCTACCCAAAAGAATGGAAACCAAACTATCAGAATAATGCATGTGTATCTATGTTTATAACTACACAATTCACAATTGCCAAACTATGGAAACAGCCAAGATGTCCATCAACAGATGAATGGATTACAAAGCTATGGGATGTACACAATGGAATTTTACTCAGCCATAAAGAAGAACAAAATCATGTTATTTGCAGGGAAATGGATAGAACTGGAAAACATTATGTTAAGTGATACTAGTCAGTCACAAAACGTAAAAAATCATATGTTTTCCATAATATGTGGAAGCTAGGTAGAAAGTGGGGCATAAGAGGGACTCCAGATGAAGAAAGAGAAACCTTAGATGACCAAGAAGGTGACTTAACTGAAGGTGATGGGGGGCACCCTAATGCACATGAAGTACTTCCACAAACATATTAATTACTAAAACGAACTTGAGAAGGAGGGAGTACATGTATGCTTTTACTAGCTTGGACCTAACAAAGATGTATGATTACAATGTACCAAATAAAAAAAAATCATAAAAAAGAAGAGAGTAACTACATATAAAAGCACCAAGCATGGAGAACCAAGTCTACAATTAATCCTAACTCTGTCAATTTAAGGAATCTCTTTAAGGTTCTGTTTCTTTTACTAGAGAATAATAAATTAAACTTCCTGGGCTCAGTGATCAATGGTGCTCTGAAAGTCAATGAATCAATACCTTTTTATAATCAGTCTGTCAGAAGAAATCTGTGCACATTTGCTGACCCACCACTCTTAGGATCATCTTAACACCAAGGAAGTTTCTGATCTTACTTTGACCACTTAAATTGTTCAAAATCCTGAATTGATTGGAATTTTCCAGTCAGTGATAGCTAAAGTACTTGCTTCCCTGACCTGGGAAATATGGGTTAGCAAAGACATACAAAGTTCCCTGAATTAACATTTGATATTTTTCCATAACCACAGACCCAGTATTGACAGTAAAGCATTTAATTTAGATTCCATATATAGTTATCCTCGATATGCACAGGGGATGTTCCAGGACTCACATTAATTCCAAAATGCTCAGATGCTGAAGTCCTTTGTAAAAAGTGGGGTAGCGTTTGTATATAATCTATATACATCCTCCTCATACCATAAATCATCTTTAGATTATGTGTAATACCTATGCTGTGTAAATGCTATGCAAATAATTGTTAAACTGTATTGCTTAGGGAATTATGACAAGACAAAAATATTCGTACATTTTTAACACAGACTTTTTTTAGGGTATTGATCCCTGCTAGTTGAATTATCACATGTAGAACTTGATGATGCTAAAGGCTGAATAAATTGATATAGATATGATATATATACATATACACATATGTATCATAAATTAGAAATTACTTCTAAATATGCAGCATATGTGAAATTTCTCATCCTCTGATAAGCATCATCAATGAATAAGAATAAAGCAACAAAGTACTGATTTAAAGAAAAACTGAAAGTGACCTTGTACATAAAGGTGCAGTTTATTTTTCCTACTTTTGCTTACTTCTCTTTTAATACATGAACACTACAGTACTTGGATTTCAAATGTTTTTCACTGAAAAGAGAAAATTGGGTCAGAATTATTTCAAGGCTAAAGCTATTGACAAGAGACTGTAGAAATCAAAATAATAATAAATACTGTTCTCATTCAGCAGAATTCTCTCTATTCATATAAAATCACAGGGACAAAAGCATCATGAAAGAAGACCAAAGACAACTGCATTCCTCCTGAGAGTTATAAAAGCCAGAACACCCACGAAGAAGCAATAGAGTTCTTTCTGAGTCAAGTGGCCTTGACTTCAGCTTTTTTTTTATTTTGACAATTATGAGAATTCTTAAGTGCTGTATTTTTCTGTAAATTATACAGAGGCATTTGTTTATCTTTAAAATTAATTCAGGCACACACAGGTTCAAAGTCTGCATATGATAACAAGACCTGTCTCAAAATAATAATAATTGACATCATCATCATCATCATATATGGCTAGGAATGTCACTCAGAGGGTAGAAATCCCCTATGTTCAAACCTCCATACCACAAAATGAAAATAAATGAATAAATAAATAAAGAGCAAAAAATAGAAGTTATAAGTTTCTGTGTGAGTTACAAAATAGACATAGAAGACCTGTAATTTCAGATGCAAATAAAATAAAATAACAAATTCATGGAGGTCAGGGAATGGGCAAGTCAATTCATTCATGGCAATAGTCATCATCCAGAGCTTTTGAACTCTATATATGCTAATTCCTTCTAGAGTATATTATTAAAGCATATGGGCACCAAGATTGCTTTTAAAATTTTAATTATGCATTTTAAAAATAATCTTAATTAGTTTCGCAAATGTTTCTAGATCTAAAATTATTCTACTAGAAGAAGTATGGCATTCTCACTGAAAGAAGAGATGAATGTGTCCATTTCACCTTCCAAAATTAACTTAGACATTAAATTAGCTAATAGGGAATGGAATAAATGCAACATATTAAAGTTGTTAGCCTTAATATTATGTGAGTAACTATAAAGGAAAGAAAAGATAAGCAAAATTATCTTCATATTTTTACTTTTTTAATTTAGAAAATTAAGTACTCATGTTCCAAGTAATTTGATTTTAGCATATGTTTTCTATAATGCTTTCAATCCATTCACTTATACTTACTTGAAATGTAAACTTTGGAAAGCTTCAAATCAAATTATAGTTTTTGTTTCATAGAAATATATAAATTATTATAAGGAAACATGAAGATTAGTTCTTATTATATACTAATTGTGGCCTCATATTATCCATTTACAGTTGCTGTTTAACTTTGAATATAGTCAAAGCTGAAACATTTAATCACAACTTTTTCATCATAGCATTATGCAGCACTATGGATGTAGTAGGCAATGGAAAACATTTAGTAACTACTTTATTTTACCTAGAAAACCTAGAGAAACAACATAATAATAGGGAAAATAGCCCAGAAATTTGTTGATAGAATTCTGGGTTTGAGTTGGCAAAATTATTTACTTAATTTGTGCCTCAGTTTCTTCATCTTTAATGAAAGTGTTAATACTAGTACTTTCCTCATAGGTGTGAGTCATAAGTATAAGAATTCAATAAATAAGTTTATATATTCTGGGGACTTAGAAGACAACAATATCTGGCACAAATGTTATGAGTGTTTGTAAAATATAATTTCCCTGATACTACTCTGCCTCTATCACTTTACTGTACATTAGATTCCTTTTAGTCCATAGAATTTGTCTGGCTGGTTATATGTTACTTCATTAGAAGCTCGTTCAAATAATCAAAAAACCAACCAAATATGTAATATATATTTTAATTAAAAACCTGTGAGCGCATATTAATTGGTGAATATTTTGGTGTACACTCAAGGCCTTTCCTCTAAACACTGGCTTGTTGAATAAAGCTTCACTATTTTCTTTCCTACCCTATTATATATTACCTACAAATGTGCAAAAATACAGAAGAAATCTTCCCATGATGAGCTCTGACAACTCGAGTATTGATCAGCATGTCTTATAAGGAATAAAAATTATTAATCCTGTAAGTTGTGTATGTAGAAATCAGTTACGTGAATATCTATTGCAGCTAGTTTATTTAATGGTTTATATAGATGATCAGTCTAGTTTGTATCCATGTGCTTAATAAGTGCTGGATAAATAAATAAGTTTGAATTAACAAATGTCTGAATAAATCATATCAGTTGCCTTACATTCTTAATTTAGTGTTGCCAAATTTATAACATGGTCACTCATTAAACCCACAGCAATTATTATTATTATTAAAATTACCAAAAGCTTCATTATAAAATTGGTTCCATCATAGCAGCAATGATCACAAGGTAGTTCTTGAAAATGGTATTAGAGTTAAAATATAGTGTGTCTGATGTTTATTCTGATCCAATGATTATAGTCATTCAGAATAAATGTTCTTATTTAGAATTCTAAGCAAGGAGAAGTGCTATGGGAAATCTGTCCTCCTTGCAGCCATTTCAAAATATTAGGCAATTTAAAGTATGATCTTTTGAATTATCCATTTGAGTTTTAAGAGTTTTCCATTCTTTTCTTTCAATATCTGTCTCATATTTCAATTTCTTGTGTTTACTCCTCAGGCTTTTGGAAACATACAGAAACTGTATTAGCACTCCCTCTGTGACAGGCATTTCATATATTGTACAATCAAAGCTTTTCAAGACTGCTCTATAACTGTTGATTTGTTGATTGGGGTTTAACCTTCTCTTCTAACGAAATGTCTCTAAGAAGCAGAATTCTTTGTAGAGCCACAGTTTATGAGAGTGTTATATTTTTTACTTCATGTTGTTTGACAGGTAGATGGGATAGCAATACACAAAGATGACCAGAAAACACACACACAGGTTTATATAGAATCACTGCCCAAATCTTTGAATAGGAGTAAAAGTTGAACATCTTGTCAGATATTATAAAAATGAAGTGGACTCATTTTATCCAAACCCATTTCCTCAAATCAGCATTTCTCCAAGTCCAGAGATCCTCTAGAGTCACTAAGAACAAAACTATTTTCATAACAATAGTGACACTGTATGCCTCTTATACTCACTCTCCTTTTCATTCTATATTTACAACTTTCCAAGGAGAAAAATTTGTTAATATGGGTTCATGTTCCATATTGAAGTTAACTAACATTTGTGAAGTTTCAGTGAAGTATCATAGAAAAATGCCTATTGTTATATGAAAGGAATCTTAAAACGTAATTTCCTTTTACATTGTCACCAAAACAACATATTACAAAAGATTAAATGCAGAAATAGATATGAAAATTCAGTTGTCTAGCTTCTGGCCATAGTCCTAGCACTTGAGGAAGGAGAGATGCTTGAGCCAAGGAGTTCAAGGCCAGCTAGTACAACATAGCAAGACCCAATTTCAAAAAAGAAAGGAGGTAGGAAGGATGGAAGAAAGGAGAAAAGGAGGGAGGAAGGAAGAGAGGGAAAGGAAAGGGAAAAAAGAAAATCCAGCTATCTTTTATTAAGTCATATTGAAGAGATTTGCAAAGTTGTGAAAACAGCACTAGTCTTCTCATTTATTTGTCTTTGTCTTTGGACATATAATAATTTTTCATAAAAGTTATATTAATTAGTTTTATAATTATTAATAATTATTTTTATTTATTATGAAATATTTCTATTTTGACAATAACTTAATTATAATTGATATTTAAATAAATTAATGTGTTACTTTTTCTCAAGGTTAGTTTATAATATGATGAAAATTTTTGCATATATTTCTTATACGAGCAAAAGCTATTTTGGAGAGAAATCTTTGGTATTTTAAGTAGGCAAATTGGCTTTTAGGTGAAAAGTGGCTGAGAACTCCTCCCTCAGATGAAGCAGATTTAATCAGAAAGTAATGGTACCATGTACTTCGATACCATATTATGAACAGTTTTTATAAAATAGGTTTACCACAAAAACGTAATGAACTACAGAGAATACCAAAAAAATACTTTTCTCTCTTGTTTCCAATTGGCACATTTTGAAATAAAAAAGGTAAAAATCTCATTCCTATATCGCATCACATAAGTTTTATAGTTATTACTATGAAACAGATTCTATAAGATACTGCAAAATAACATTAGAACTTATTCAGAGTTAAATATAACTTTTTGATTCCTTAAGTCTTGA
Organism: Graphiurus murinus; assembly: GCA_004027655.1. Lineage (NCBI taxonomy): Eukaryota > Metazoa > Chordata > Mammalia > Rodentia > Gliridae > Graphiurus > Graphiurus murinus. The sequence continues at coordinate 16,481 of PVLC010001698.1, forward strand.
GCTTTCCATTGACTTTTGAATACTACCACCTATTAATGTAACACTGTCAGTGACAAATTTCCAAGCTGAAAAGAGGAATGAAAAAGTAATATGTAAACTGTGAGTTATTTTGCTCTAAAAGGTGTGTATTTATATTAGAGTACTGAATTTTACTATATTAAAAAAAATGAACTATTATATTTACCCCATAAAATTGTCTCCATGTTAAAGCTCACACACACACACACACACACCTGATTATTGGTTTAAAAATCAGAACTGAAACCGGGCGTGGTGACGCACCCTTGTAAGGCTGAGATGGTAGAATCCAGGTTCAAGGCCAGCCTCAGTTACTTAGACCCTCTGAAACTTAGTGAGACCCTGTTTCAAAATAAAGAATTAAAAATAGGACTGGGAGTATAGCTCAAAGGTAGAATGCCCCTGGGTTCCATTTTCCATCTCTAGCAACGCAAAAAATAAATAAACAAAAATAAAAAAATAAATAAAAATTCATAACTGGTGTGAAAAACATGTAATTTTTAAAAATTAAGAAGAGATTCCAAACACCTATGCTACTTGAAGCTACTTAGATTTCTGATCCTGCTTTATTAAATAATAATGAGACAAATAATTACTGTGACTCCTACTATATAAAAGCTATAATGCCCTTTTATCTCATTATTATTTAAATATTAAACACTCCATTATAGAAGCAAATCAGGTTTAAAATAGAATGTTTCAAGCAGAAGAGCAAAAATATATATAAGGTTAAATGGAGTGAGGAATTGCAGTTTCAATTTGAGGTATAAAGCTTGTATGGCATGAATTGATCTTTTGATATACTAAGAAAGGCAAAACTTCTGACATGCCCTGTAGAGAATAAATATGCTCATCTGGAACAAAAATTATGTGAAACAGCTGGTAAGTGACAGAAGAAATGTGTATTGCACCACCAGCCTGTCATAAATATTGCACTCTTAATCAGAAAGCATCTGTCTTTTCATTTCCTTTTCAGCAATCTCTGCAGTGTATTTAAATCTGCATAGAATGCTTCTCTTAACAGGTGTGACAATATTTACAAATTTTAAAACTTACTTAAAAAAAGCTCACAATCAGATATGTTTCAATTAACAGGGCAATATCTTTTGAGAAATAAATTTATTAATGTCTGGCAAATTCACATATGAATTTTTGCATTTGTGAAATTTAGTTACTAGAATCTAAAAATATAGATGCCAAGAAAAGCTCAAGATAGATTGGATGGGATAGCAAATAGTACAGGCAGTATGAAGATCAGTGTGAATATTCTTCAGAAGACTGGGAATGGAACCATCACATGACCCAGCTAGAGTACTCCTCCATATCTTTCCAAAGGACTTGAAGCTGGAATATTGCAGTGTACATGCATATCCATGTTTTAGCAGCACAATTCACAATAGCCAAGTCCTAAGACCAGCCTAGGTGTCCATCAACAGATAAATGTTACTTTAGGCAATTTTATGAAAATATATTTGTATCCAGAGAAATTACAGGAAAATTAATAGCAGGAATGTAGATAGTATGAAACATTGGGGATCGATATCATGAAATACCAGTTTTTATTTAAAAAATGCTTCACATATCTATAAAAGGTTGTCTCTATGACACTAGCTTATTTTCCTAAGGTTCATTTTTTTCCCATTTTCACGATTTAACTGTCGAAACTGAATATAGAGATCTACTCTTATCCACAGTTTTATTTTCTATAGTTTCAGATACCTGCAGTCAACCATGGTTCAAAAATACTTAACAGAGCCAGGTGTGGTGGTGCACGCTTGTAATCCTAGCATTTGGGAGACTGAGACCGGGTTCATGGCCACCCTTAGCTACCTAGTGAGGCACTCCACTGGGGGTATAGCTCTGAGGTAGAATGCCTCTGAGTTCAATCCCCAGTACCGCAAAAAGAAAAAAAAAAAAAAAAACTTAATAGAACATTCCAGAAATAAACAACTCGTAAGTTTTATTGTATGCTATTCTCAATAGCACCACATTGCCCAGAATGTAAATTATCCCTTTATCATACTAGTGTGTCCATACTGTCTATGCTACCTACTCATTAGTCACCCAGGAAGCATTTCAGTTATCAGACTGAGTGTCATGGTATCACAGTGTGAGTGTTCAAATAGCCTTTATCTTACTTAACAATGGCCCCCAAATGCAAGAGTAGTATGATGACAATTTTATTATAGTATATTATTATTATTATATTTTATTATTAGTCATTGCTATTCGTCTCTCTTCCTAATTCATAAATTAAATTTAATCACAGCTATTATGTATATGAAAAACAGTACACATAGATTTCAATATTATGTCATTTCAGGTATGCACTGTGGTATTGGAATACATCCCCCGCACATAAGGGGGTTATTGTAATAGATCTATAATTCACCTTATTTGTAAAATAAGTGTTCACAGAAATCCTAGCATTTGTATTATAATCAACCAGACAAATTTTAAATAGAGAATCTCTTCAAAATATGAATATAATCATAGCATTAGCTTACTTAGAACACAGACAATTTTATAACTCAGAGATATTGAGTTTACTTCTTCAGGGGCCAGGCAGGTAATAAAAAGTGGCACAAGTCTGGTAAAAAAAAAAAAAAAAAATGTGGCGTCTATATTGATCATTCATTTCCTAATTTTTGATAGAAACAGGTATTGAAGAAAATATTCTTTTTAACAGCACTCACATATAAACAACATAATAGATTTTGTGATAAAGAGCATGGCAAGCTGCTGAGCAATGCTCAGTCAGATGATTCTTATCATAAAAAAAATTCATATTTCCAGAAATCCAATTTCTCAATAAAGGGGAGGGCAAGTGAAATATATTAGTGGACTAGATCTTGTGTTGGGCTTCTAATTTGCAACATTTAGTGCAATAATTAGAAACATGGACTTCCTGTTAAATAGATCTAACATCAACTTCTGTCTTGGCCATTTGGCATCTTTGTGACCTTGGATAAGTTACTTGACTTTAAATTCCACTTCATCATTAGTACAAAAGGAGCTAATGATATTTTGTAAGAGACAAATCCATCAAAAAATTCTCTGCACTAAAGCAACATATATAAGGTCATTTGTTATAAAGACTAGGAAACTATTTCAGTTGCTCTTTCAGAAACAATAATATTTAAAAATAATTTTGAAAATGAAAGTTAGATGTTCTGCGTATAATTTAAAAATTGATTAGGTCTTTCAGAATCAGCCAGTCCTATTAGATATACTTTATTTTATTTTTATTTATTTATTTATTTATTTATTTATTTATTTATTTATTTTGCAGTACTAGGGACTGAACTCAGGGGCATTCTACCTCTGAGCTATACCCTCAGCTCTATTTTTTATTCTTTATTTTGAAACAGGGTCTCACTAAGTTGCAGAGGGCCTCACTAGGTAGCTGAGACTGGCCTCGAATCCAGATTCTCCGGTCTCAGCCTCTCAAGATATACTTTAGCCTTAAGAGTTTCACAGTGATTTTAGTACCCTATTATAACTTCATTTGGGCCCTGTTTAGAAATCTTTGTTCTATTAATACCTCATATTCTCCATGATCCTCATTATATCCTACGTCTTTATGCTGAGAAATTTGTTTTATTAACAAATAACAAGCTCTTCCTTGCATTGCTATATTCTTGTCTACAAAGTTTATAATTTTTTCTAATTCAACTAATTCCACAGACAATATTAATTGTGATGATAGCTATGGTTGATGAGGCCTTAATCTGAGATCAATGTTAGCTAAGCCCTTTGCATTCGTAGTCTCATTTAATTCCCATCATATCCTTATGAAGTAGGTTCCATAAGTATTCCAAAGCATCTCATTTGTAAAGTAACTCTAAGAAATGTTAAGCAATTTGTCTAGTAGCATAAGAGTCATGCCTTTAGTCCCATTCAAGTGGCTATCCTAAACCAATTCTAAATTCTTAGCTTAAAATTCAACGACAGTGATTGAGAGTCACTGATAAAAGAGTAATAATTTATTTTGCTAACTTGACAGGAGCAAGATGGGCTGAGATGGGGGAATGATAACAAAGATTAAAAAATATGGGATAGGAAAATTAAAAAATTAATTTCTGAATATATTGATTCCTTAAAGTGCATCAATTGAGTTTGTATAAAAAGATAACTCTACACATGTACCCATTTTCAAAGAATACCATATAAAAATTCTAATTCAAGAAACAGGTAAACCATAATAATTATTTTTGCATTACCCAAGAATTCAGTTCATCACAACAGGATTCAACCAAAGTTTCTCTGTTCTTGAATTTAAATGTTTAGTGATCATTAGCTATTTACAGAGAAACTTAAAGGGGGTAGGGGTTGGGGTGTTGCAGATAAACATAAAAGTAAATGTTTCTAAAAACTGATAGAAAATAAGATATTGAAAATCGGAAGTTAAGCCTACACAATTGTGATTTAAAGACTCCTTTTCAGGAAAATCTACATTTGAAGAGCAAAATATGCTTTTCTTTATTTTCCAGCCATATCTTGTTAATGTAATAATTATCTCAAGCTGGCCACTCCAGCACCTTTCAAATAACTCTCAAAGATACATGAACAGTTTGTTAAAGATAGTTAAATATTCCTAAATTTATATTTACATAGAAATAGTTTACTCTGACATCATTCTGAGAAATATTAAAAGGATTGAGGTCCCTCAGATGGATAAACACAGACTTAATTAATGTGAAACATGCTTTTGTGAGATTCTTTGGGAGAAAGGATTTCCTTCTTTAAGAAAAGTAGTAACTTTTTAGGCACGCAAACTGTTGAAAAGCTTTGGATAGCTAATCCACAAGATTCTCATTAACATAGAGCACATGAAATGCATTTTCCCTTGGGCAAGGAGGCAAGGAGAGGAGAATCTATAGCATATGTCATCTGTTTCTGTGAATACTGAAAACTACAATTATGTTTTGATGTTAATCCAACTACCGCAAGTTTCTTGTTGTAAAGCACACTGTGAAAATGTGAGTGACAGTATAAATCTTTTTAAATTGAATTCGACACCATTGAAAGGAGCTGCTGTTTCCAATACTATTACAAAGTCTCTCAACAAGAAAAATAACTTTCTAAATAAAACCACTTTCTACAGCGACCTATTTGGTATGAAAGAATAATAGCCACAATAAAATCAAATTCTACACATCTGCTATACTGTGTGTGTGAGTGTTTTGCATTTTTAGGAACAATCACCTCTAATGCTTTGATGTCCTCATAAGCAAACTGCAGGGTTGGAACTCCAAGATGGTTGATGAAATAATCAGCATCGCCTCGTATCTGTGCAGAACTGACATTGGTTTTTGGGCACTGAGATCTTCTGGTACAGTTGAATTTATTTTTCTGAAAAATATAATTTAAATTGTCAACACATGCTATGCTTCCCAGGTCATCTGCCAGTAAGCATCACTCAAACTGTAGTTCACTGGTCGGTAGCATCAGTGTCAACCAGGAGTATATTCAACATACAAAGACCACCATGCCCGGCTTGGCATGAAATAATTTCAAAACTACTTTCAGATATAAGTTATCAAAGATTTGAAAATTTTCTTAATATTAATAAAATGAGTTATTCCAGTTTTTCAACTATAATTTGACTATTTCAGACATATAATAATGTTTTAATACCTTACCAATTTTCCTTGAGGCCCTAATAGATTTTTGCAATAAGCTATGATCAATTAAAATAGAAAGTCAGCGCATATTTTGATAAAAAGGGAAAGGATTTAGCTTAATGTTACTTACAAATATCTTGGATGATTAAGCACTTTGGAAATAGAAACAGAGGTTTCTAATCATATAATCTAATCAGTGGCAACCTGAGAGAGTTTAAGGAAGATCTTAAAATTATGAAATACAGCATCCTCTGAAGTATTAGATCATGAAATGCAAATAAATTTTTCTATATCATGTTAAAAATCTCAAGTATTTTTGAGAGTACAGGTGTTGAAAACTGGCACCTCTGAAGAAGAGATTTCTTTTTCTACTTGAATTTGAAAGTTTTAGGAAGGCAAGATATTCCCGAGTAACTAATGACCAGTATCTCATACTCAACCTGCTCCACTAATTTTAATATACTGAATGGTTATCAGGGACATTTGATCTTGTAAAACCTAGATTTTTGCACTATTTTATGTCATTAATGAAGATTTAATAGAATCTGGTGTTCACTTTTTGCTAAGTGCCTAACAAATAAATTAAAAATCATTATTTAAGTATTCTATATTCTCCTTACTATAGCAACATCTACTTCTTTTCAAGACAGTATATGCACCCTATTCAACATCAGTGAAGTATAAATTTGGTTTTAATTTAATTTCGCATACATAATTCTCAAAATCCATCACAACTTTCAGCTACACTCCTTAGAATTTTTGTTTTTCAAGAATATGACATGCTTGTAATCCCAGCATTTGGGAGGGTGAGACTGGAGGATCCGGGTTCACGGCCAGCCTCAGCTACCTAGTGAGGCACTCCACAACTTAGTGAGACCCTGTTTCAAAATAAAGAATAAAAAGTAGGACTGGGGGTGTAGCTCAGAGGTAGAATGCACCTGAGTTAAATCCCCAGTACCACAAAAAAAAAAAAAAAAAAGAATGACATGAATCAAAACTTAAGAATTCTAAATTCCACTATGTGCATCTTTTAAAGGATTAATTTTTAATATAAACTTGGAATTCAAGTAAAGTATTTGATGTTATTTTCATTCAATCATCATTGTTACATGTTAACTGCCTTCTTACAAAAGGCTTTAGCTGAGCCGGGTGTGGTGGCGCACACTTGTAATCCCAGCATTCGGGAGGCTGAGATCAGAGGATCCAGGTTCGCGGTCAGCCTCAGCTACCTAGTGAGGCACTCCGCAACTTAGTGAGACTCGGTTTCAAAATTAAGAATAAAAAATAGGGCTGGGGGTATAGCTCGGGGATAGAATGCCCCTGAGTTCAATCCCCAGTACTGCAAAAAAAAAAAAGGCTTTAGCTCCTCGTTTCAGTAGGTTCCTAAGATGGCACAGGTGAACTCATTCCAGTCAATCTTTGCATTTTTCTTTCTCTGACAGCTTTTTTGATTTCTGATTGATCCTCAGCTTTGTATTAGTCCAGAACATTCTATCTTTTCACTAAGTTTTGAATTGTCGCTTCCGTAATATGTAAACTCCTTATGTAATCTAAGGAAGATAGTTACAGGGAGATCATTAAACTTAGAAATGCTTTAAAATCACAATTTTAGGTTAGTATCTACTAAACTACTTGTATGGTGCTAAATATGGACTATTCATGGAAAAAGTATAGAATACAATGGAAGAAAGATTAGTGGCTCTAAGGATAACTGGAGTTCAGAGCCAGGAGCCTTTGACTATGAAGTTTCAGGTCAAAGTCATGATCCAGCGGAAGGTAAAGTCCTCAAGAAAGTCTACCTAAGATTAATCCAAGTTGAGGGGCTTCAGGGACAACACAGTTTCCTGAGCAGTCTACCTCTTCTTCGACTTCCTACTTTCCTAATTTTACCACAATGAGGGAAGGGAGCATGTGCTATGGTTTGTATCCAATGTCCCCTAATGGATCATGTGTTAGGAGACAAGGCTTACTTGGAGGAAGCAGCTCACTGGGGCCATGGTATTTGAAGGGTATATCTTGTCCCCAGCACCTTTCTATTGCTCTCTGCTTCCAAGACACCATGAGATGTGGCTCTGTCCCATCATGTGCTCCCCACCATGACGTTCTGCCTCATTCCAGTCCCATAGCAATGGGACCAAGCAACCAGAGACAAAACTTCTGAAACCAGGAGCCAACATAAATCTCTCCTCTTTCAAGTTGTTTATGTAAGGCATTTTGTCACAGTGATAGAAAGCTGACTAATACATCATGTTACCTCAATCCTGTGTTCATTTTAATTTTTTGTGCCTTTGTTCCTAATCAACTTCAGAGTGAAATAGATTAAAAAAAAAAAAAAAAAGGCAAGTGTGACAATTTTCAGATGTGAGTCCCTTCCCTCAAATCATTTCATCTATGGATTTCCCTTAAGACTAAAACTTTCCTGGTATTGAACCATATTCTCTTAATTTTCATTTTTCATTACTTTAAAATCTAAACCATATTTGCATATCTGAGGTGATCATAATCTATATTTAATCCTAATGTGAATAATTTTCCCACACAGCATTTCAATGGATTGTAAGAGACCCATACCAAATAATGGACATTGATCTACTCAAGCCCTGTAAGCACTGATATCTGAGAGGGAAATAAAAAAAATGATAATTTTCTTCATTATACTAGACATTAAGCATCGTGGGAATGGGAAGATGGGTAACAAATTTGTGTAGTTCAATTAACTTTTAAAATTTATTTATGAAGTTGAATAAATTCATATTAAGTATTTCATCTAAGTAGTTAAAAATACTTTATATTTAATGTTTGATAAGGAGCATTTTTATTTCAGTTCCTAAAATAAGCAAGTTCAGACAAATATTGTGATGTCACTTTCTAAATTTCCTACCACAAGTTTGTTAAAGAACTGAAATGAAATCACCATCTCAATCCTAAGTTTGTGGTATGCTCTTCACAGGCATACATTTAAGCTGTAAGGCAAAACCTCATAGTAAATGATCATAACAGTGAAATATAAAGAAATTAAATCAACGTTTATATTGGTTGAAGAGTGATGACAAGGCACAATGACAAGTTTATAAAGTACTTAAGAATCTGTTTAATAATTCAGATTTTTACTTCTCTCACACTCTGCTTTTCCTTGTAAACATAAGCATTCATTCCACATGCATAGGAAATACATGTTTAATACTTACTCAAACAGCAAGAAAAGTGTAACATTCAAATTTTAAAAAATTGCTTTCTACGCATTGTAATAAAATCATTTCTTTTTTCATTTTGGTATTGTTCTTATAATTTCAATTGCGTAAAAAAGAATTTATCTTACTTTTCTGTTTTGTATAGTGTATGAATGTTTCAGTTATGATCATAATGTCTATAGTATTGGAAAGAATTATTTCTCATTATAGACACTTTAATGGTTAATTTTATGTGTCAACTTGGTTAGGCCAAGATACCTGGTCAAGCATTAGGTGTATCATTGAGAGTGTTTTTGGCTAAGATTAACATTTGATTTGGTAGACTGAGTAAAGCAGGTTGTTGTCCCTAATATGGGTGGCACTAATACAATCAGTTGAAGGCCTGAACAAAATAAAAATGGGTAACCCACCCATGAGTAAGGGGGGACTCCTCTTTCCTGATTTCCTGGAGCTGAGACATTGGTCTTTTTCTTTTAAAACATCAACTTATCTTGGTTCTCAAGCCTGAAGGTTTTTGGACTAGAACTTACACCATCATCTTTCAGGATATCAATATACATAGATGTATAAACATGTATCTAGTATATATGTGTGTGTGTATAAAAAATCAGTGTGGGCTGCTATTACAGACTATCATACACTGGGCAGCTTAAACAACATAAATGTATGTCTCAGGGCTCTGGGAAGTCTGTCCTGAGTGCTAACATGGTAATTTCTGCTGAGGATCATCTTCCTGGCTTGCAGAGGATAGCTTTTGTTTTGTATAATCACATGGAGAGCAGACACACACACACACACATACACAGAGAGAGAGAGAGAGAGAGAGAGAGAGAGAGAGAGAGACATCTCAATCTACATCTCTCCTCATAAAGGAATTAATCCCATTAATTGAAACTCCACCTTCATGAACTAAGCTCCCTATGGCTTTACTTCTAAGTACTGTATGTTGGGGATTTAGATGTCAACATATAAATTTGGGAAGGACAAAAAAATAATTCTACCAAGATATATATATATATATATATATATATATATATATATATATATATATATCTTCTATTGGTTCTGTTTCTTTGAATATTGCTAATATAAATATTCTTAGATGGCAAGTCACCTTTGTTTTAAGAAATTTTCATCAGAACTAGTGAAAATTTTCAATTATAGATAATGGTAATGAGGAGAACTGTGTTTTTGTTTTATTTTTGTAGGTAATTTTATAAAATTTTGTTGCAAAATTTTTATAGTTTGGAAACATTATAAACACTATCCTGGGCAATTGAACATGTAAATAAGTGAGGAATAATAGAAAAATTATTAGATGTTTGAAACTGAAAAGAAGCTAATGTTCCTACAGTCCAAGGGTTCTTATTTAAAGGTTCACAGAGAGAATTCAGGATATCTGTGGATCTGGTAGAAAATTTAATAACAGTAATAATATAATAATAGTAATAGTAACAACAACAACAACAATAAATCCTATTCCACTTGCTTCCAACTGAAATTTAACATTTCAATTATATTAAGAAGAAAGTAAGCCAGACATGGTGGCTCACACTTGTAATTCCAGTACTTGGGAGACTGAGCCAGAAGGATTGTAGGTTCCCTGTCAGCCTCAGCTACTTAGTGAGGCCCTCTGCAACTTAGTGAGACCCTGTTTCAATATAAAGAATAAAAAAAAAATAAGGTTGGGTGTACAGCTTGGAGGTAGAATGCCCCTGACTTCATTCCCCAGTAGCACACACACACACACACACACACACACACACACACACACACACACTCACACACCACAAACCTGGTAGTATTTAGCAATACCTACAACTTTCTAGTTAAATTTCAATTGTTCTGCTTAGCTTGAAATAACCAGTAAACACACTGTTAGTTTGAAAAGGTGGAAGTTATGAGACATTTCACTGACTTTGGTTATTTAATGTGTTGATTGTAAATGGTCATATATTAACAAATTTCTGTAACTTAATACTTGGGTAACTACAGTTTTATATAAGCAGTTTCCTTTGGACTGTTTTATACTTAAATTTAATCATTGTAAAAACATTATTTCTGAGGAAAGGTGAATTTAAAATGCACCAGCTTGTTGCCGGGCGTGTGGCGCACGCTTGTAATCCCAGCATTCAGGAGGCTGAGACCGGAGGATCCGGGTTCGCGGCCAGCCTCAGCTACCTAGTGAGGCACTCCGCAACTTAGTGAGACTCGGTTTCAAAATAAAGAATTAAAAAAATAGGGCTGGGGGTGTAGCTCGGCGGTAGAATGCCTCTGAGTTCAATCCCCAGTACCAAAAAAAAAAAAATGCACCAGCTTGTCAAAATACTCCACAGGGCGGGATTTGGGGGGGCAGTCTTAGAAAAATACTTCATTTACAAATTAAGATACTGATGACCCAAATCAATGAAGTTAAGATTTACTCCTAAACTTCTGACTGACAATGCAATGCTTTTTCTTCTTTACCATGGTGACATCCAAACACATGGAACATAAACAGTTTCATTTTTCTTGTTAAAGATTATGAATTATTCCATTGTAGGGATGTAATATAGTTTATTTAGCCTTCATAGAATTTGCATTTCTACACCTTCCCAGACCTCCTCCCTCCTTTTCTTTTTTTTTTTTTTTTTTTTTGGTACACAGTTTCTTGAAGCTCTAAATTGCTGAGGTTGTTTTTGAACCTGCAATCCTCCTGTCTCAGCCTCACAAGGACTGGGATTATAGCCATGCCAGATCACCAAGCTTTGGCACTTTTTTAATAGTTTTGTTATTGTACCTATAATAGCTAAATGAATTTCTTCATGAATTGCAAACTATATATAGAATGAAAATCTCAGAACTCTTCCAAAACCTGCACTTTGGTTATATCTAAATGAAACTCTGAGCACATGAGAAAGGTGCAGCAGGCTGTGCATACTGACCTCTGGCCAGCTCAGAGGCACTGGCACCCCTCTCCCCCCAGTGCAATTCCTATAGGACCCCTGATGACCAGAGGAATCAAGATATAGATGTTAAGTCTCTGTGAAGGATAAAAGCTCTGGTCTTACAATGCTGTTCCGCTGTTCCATCCTGAGGAATTGGCTGACATAACATAACTTGGCTATTATTTCACCAGCCTTCTTGAGGTTTTTCTTAAATAGCATCTCCTATCCTCATAGGCAATGCTATTTTAAATAATATGGTATCAGCATTTCTGTGATATAGTCCAGCTACCAAGCATTAAAAAGATTAGCTGAAGAACCTAACTGGTTTTCTAATCAACACTGTCTTAGGCAGCAAATGCATTTAATGAAATATTAAACAATATCTTCTTTAGATGAAACAATTTAGTAACTTCCCTTAAAAAATCACACTAAAAAAGAAAGTAAATCAGAAGCAAGGAAACGGTTTATTATTATTATTACTATTTAAAAACTAGCTAGCAGGAAAAAGTTTGTTGTCCTCTCTATGTCTATGACCAGGGCTATGGGGCAGTTGTAAATCAGGTGAGCATTCTCAGGTATCTCAGAGGTAATTCACTTAATTTTAGGAGGGTACAAAGGAGAAAAAACTGAAAAACACAGATGAGGGAAGCAGAAAGGCAAAAAGATGTGGATAGTGCATCACCATTCATTACCATTTCAAGCAAGTTAAGTGCTGAGAGTGAGAAATTAGAGACAGGAAATAGCACCATCAGCAGTAATAAGTCTAAGTCTCACAGATGACAGCATCATTGTATAACCTTAAAACCCTGGATCAAAATAACTGCTGGCCTAAGGATAGCTTTGCAGAGTGAGCCCCTCAGAGCTTTGTAGGCCACTGTTGTATCTATGGAGCACTGTATATGTGACACCCAGACACTACCATGCTCATTTTCACCCAGTGCCAATCCTTACACGTTAGGCTTCTTTGTGTCAGATGTAGGGATTGCTACTCTGGTTAAAATATAGCAAGGAGTCTTTCACTTGTATCATGTGTTATAACTTAATTATCCTTGCATTAATTAATAATCCCTTTGTAAATTTTCTACTTTTCTTACATTTTTTTCTATAATCGCTAATCTTTCTAAAGTCTTCACATTGGTTAACACAATAAAATAGGTACTATAAAATTTTGTAAAGCTAAGCCAATCTAATAATATCAACTTTTTTCCAATGGGAAAAAAATGATAAGGAAGAAAAAAGAACTACATACACACCATGTGTGTTGGCTTAAGTTTAGACTTGAAAATAATTGAACACAATGCCAAAGATCCTGCAGAAAGTTTTAAACTGAATTGAGGTAATTCCAGGAACTATAACAATTCTGGAAAGCATTCTCTGAATATCTTCCTGGGCAAAATATGCTTTCAAGTAAACTATGTATCCCATTGGCACCTGTAGGAAGCCAATAAGTATGTACCACACCACAAGCACCTTGTGATACGTAGGTACTTGAGATAAATAGTAAAAAACCAAAGCCATGACCTACAAATAGATCACAGATAAAGCAGACCATTTTGCATTGTCTCCTCTTTTCAGCAGGATGACTATAGGGTAGTTAACTTCCAGAAGCCTTACATTTTCTAAATGTAAAAGGGAAATATACATTATGAGAAAGTTGAAGGGAATAAATGAAATAATGCAAGCAAAGCACTTCATCTAGTACAGAAATACTTAGCTGGAATTATTATAAACTGTCATTACTGATAAGTAATCAAAGCACACACAGAGACACAGACACACACACACACATACACAATACACACACACATAATTTCCTACATTTTTTCACAATGACTTCCTACCAAACTATTTAAAATTATTTCCTCTTGATTTATAAGATGTGCAATGCTCATAATTAGAAAGCAAAATATTTTCAAAATTATCAACTATATATTTTTTTTTCTTTTTTGCAGTACTGGGGATTGAACTCAGAGGCTTTTTACCTTCGAGCTATACCCCCAGCCCTATTTTTTATTCTTTATTTTGAAACCAGGTCTCACTAAGTTGCGGAGTGCCTCACTAGGTAGTTGAGGCTGTCCGCAAACCCGGATCCTCCGGTCTCAGCCTCCCGAACGCTGGGATTACAAGCATGCGCCACCATGCCTGGCTTCAACTATGATTTTTTAAATAAATTTTAGTTTTAAAGGAAGTAGTTTTATTTTATTGTATTTTTCTCTTTTTCTCCCCTCAAACAGAACTTTTTGGCTTTTATAAAGCATTCATATTATAGTGTAGTAGTTTTCTCATTTCAGTAGTTTTGCCAAAAACAAGAGAATATCTTGAAAATGTTTTATAAAAATTAATTTGTTTTTTTTTTTTTTTGCGGTACTGGGGATTAAACTCAGGGGCATTCTACCTCCGAGCTACACCCCCAGCCCTATTTTTTTATTCTTTATTTTGAAACCGAGTCTCACTAAGTTGCGGAGTGCCTCACTAGGTAGCTGAGGCTGGCCGCGAACCCGGATTCTCCGGTCTCAACCTCCGGAATGCTGGGATTACAAGCGTGCGCCACCACGCCCGGCTAAAAATTAAATTTTTTAAAAAATGTATTCTCCTTTTAATTCCTTACACAAAAGAAGAATAAAGAAGATTTTTTAAAATTTTAATTGGCATGATGTTATTTAAAAGATGTTTTTCCACATCTCCAAAATCATAGGGCAATCATTAAATATTTTTTTTCATTCAATAGTAAGAATTTTTCTAATAAGGACTTAAAAATCCTAAATTAAATTATATTTTTTTAATAAGATTGGTCTTTTCTTTAAACAATAATCCCTAACACTGCAATTGCATTGTATAATTGCAAACTATATAAATGTATTACATGCTTTAATAAAACAGATTGGATCAAGATAAGCCTGCAATTGAAAAATAAGAAAAAAAACTAATAAAACAATATTAAAACTAAAAACAAATAAAAAATTAACAACAGAGCATAGAGTAGAAATTCAATGTTTTTATAATACACAGCAACTAAATGTAGATTTAACTAATATATATTGCATACATAGAGTGTGTCGTTTGTTTTCAAATACAATATCTTTATAAAGTCACTCTATGAAGCAAATGATTATCTCAAACCTGTTTTAAAGCTATCATTGCCAAGAGAAATTAAACAAAATATCTGTGTTCATTCATGTAGCAACAAGGCCAAAAGTTGCTATTTTCGGTACTGGGGATTGAACTCAGGGGCATTCTACCTACAAGGTATACCCCCAGCCCTATTTTTTAATTATTTATTTTGAAACCGGATCTCACTAAGTTGCAGAGTCCCTCACTAGGTAGCTGAGGCTGGCCGCAAACCCAGATCCTCCAGTTTCAGCCTCCGGAATGCTGGGATTACAAGTGTGCGCCACCACGCCCGTCTCAAGTCTAGCATTCTTGATTCTTAAACCTTCATACAAGGATTCTAAAGACAGCTTTCAAAACACAACAGAGAAGTTCTTTTTTCTCTACACTTGGAACTCAAAGCACTTTGACAGGGAAAATAATTTGATAAGAGGTTTTGTGTTGTATTTGGCATTTTGTAAATACACACAAAGGCATATCAATGACCATTTAGCATATTCTTCTATGGCCTGCCATTTTGACTTCTCATTTGGATGTCAAATAGGTACCTCAAACTTAACACATCAATGATTAAAATCTTCTAAATATAGTAAATTAGTCATACACACATACATGCATGTGTGTATGGGTGCACCCACATACACACACACGCTCACACACTAAATGCCATATGATTCCACTTAGTCCATAACTCTGTTGTTCCCAGTTTCATATGTTGAAAAGCTAGTCCTCATTTGGAGAAAGTGGTGACAGGGCTGATGCTTTTTTAAGAAGAGAAAGATAAAGCAGAGCTCTCTTCTTGTACCCTGTGAGGATGTAGCAAGAGGGTAGCCATTTGCAAGCCAGGAAGAGAGCAGTTACCTGGAACTGGCATCATAATCTTGGACTTCCCAGCCTTTATAGTTATGAGAAATAAATATCCATTGGTTAAGTCATCAACTCTATGGTAGTGTGGTAGAATAATAAGAGTTACTAAAATGAAAGGCCAAGAATTACCCCTCCCCCATACTTGCAAAAGAATGCAACTACAGATAAGTGGCCTGCAGAGGGCCTTGTAACCAGGCAACTACCTGTCGATAAGATGTCCATGAAGGTCTCATAGATCAGTAGCCTACTCGGAAATTTTCCCCTCTTGCCCTCCCTTTCCTCAGCTTCCTCAAGTGACCCTGCAATCACTATCACATTTCAGCTTCTGCAAGCTTGTCTGCCTGCTTCTGCCCTTGGTCTCAAATCTATAAAATGAGAGCTCACCTAGAGCTCAGGGCAGGAGTTTTTCAAGAGTTATCCTAAGTTTAGCCAGTTGGAGTAATAAACTTCCTCTTTTCCACTCGAATTGGCATTGGGTCAATTATTCCAGAGGAGCTCTGCAACAGTAGTTTGTTAGAGCAGCCCAAGCTGACCAAAGCATGAGGTTTCTGGAGTAGTCAAATTCATACAGCAGAATACAGAACAGTGTTTTTGAGGTTGGGGAAAAGGAAAATGGGCAGTTCTTATTTAATGGATTGAGTTTCAGTTTTTCAAGATGAAAATTTTCTGGAGATTGGTTCTACAACAATCTTAACACTATTAAGATGTACACTCAAAAATGGGTATGATAGTAATTTTTGCATTACAAGTATTAAAGAATAATTAAAAAAAATAAGAGTAAGAGCTGGGGGTATAGTTCAGTGCTACATATCCCAGCACCAGTAAAATTAAATCAATAAGCCAAAGATCATTGGTTTTACCTTTTCAGATCAATTATTTCTCCAGTTTCCTATGTCCATAAATAACCCCAGTATTCACCCAAAGAACCCAGGCTCAAGTCAAATCTTTGTAGTCATTTTTGCTTTTCATTATCATTGGTCTCCTATGGGTAATCTATTGTCAAACTTTACTGTGCAAGAGATCACCTGTTGTCATAATCTGGCTTATGACAACACAGATCCCCCCCCCCCCAATCTCTTATTTCTGATTCAGTAAGTCTGGAGTGAGATCCAAGAATATGCAGTTCTACCAAGGGTTAAAGCAATGGGCGATGCTAATGCAGCTGGCCAGGATTTATTGCTTGAGAAGCTCACATCTAATCCATCAGCAAATCCTAACTGCTGAATTTCAAAAATATTCAAAGTTGACTCCTTCTCCCTACATCCATTGCTTCCTGAAGCTCCAAATCCCCATCATCCTTTGCTTGAGCCAAAATTATTTGATTTATCACTAATACCCCCTCCCTTCCCACACTCTTTCTGTTTTAATCCAATGAAGACACTTTGCTTATTCTTTGTAATGGTTTCCTCTCACAGAATAAAGGCCCAGAATGAACTCTGTTCTTTCCACTGTCTTGGCCTTAGTTCTAAATCTGGTAAGTCTACAATATATTATATTTTCGTATATCACCAAGTAAAAACAGAAAGTAAGCCCAGCATGGTGGCACATACTTGTAATCCCAGTACTTAGGAGACTGAGACAGGAGGATCTCAGGTATGCGGCCAGCCTCAGCTACTTAGTGAGGCCCTCTGCAGTTTAGTGAGAAACTGTTTCAAAATAAAGGATAAAAATAGGGCTGGGGGTATAGCTTAGAGGTAGAATGCCCCTGGGTTCAATCTTCAGTCACACACACACACACACACACACACACACACACACACACAACCAACAACAACAACCAGAAACTAATATTAGCCATTTATAAACATATTTAAGACTCAATGATCCTATTTCTGAGAATTCACTTAGATAACCTATTTAAGAGAAAAGTTAGATATATAAGGATATTCATCATGTCATTATTTATGTTCTAATCTTATACTTTTAACATATTTATTCTAAGTGGTAAATAGTAGAAATAACCTAAATAATGCAATTCATAGATGCTTAAATTATAGCTATGTTACATTATATTAAACATAATGATTATAAGGGCTAGTAATATGAAGTGTACTTTTGAAAAAAAACCAAATAGACCAATCTTTAAGAGTGTAAGTCCAACTGTAATCCTGTCTCTAGATTTAACTTTCCAAGGCCTTCCCATTGCATCCAATAAAAAAAAAAAAAAAAAAAAAAAAAGCAAATACTGACCCTGATTTGCAAAGCACATCCTAACATGGCTCCTAGCGGCTTCCTCACCCACCTCTTCTCAAGCTAACATTCTGCACTTAAGGCTGTGTGATTCATCTCTTGAAATGCCTGGCCCTGAGCGTACACTTGGTCATCTACTTCAGATCATAATTTAAATGTCCCAGGAGACTCCTCCAAGAAAATTTTCTTGATCTTCCAACATGAAGTAGTTAACCCTTACAGTGTTCTAATTTTCTGCAGTTCACTCATTGTCATCTGATAATTTTCTGTTCACTTCTTTATTAATTTTTATACTATCCTGTCCTTCACTAGAATGTATTATTTAGGAGACAAATCTAGTACAGTATGACTCACATGATGCTTGATAAGCATGTTTTACTTAATAAATCAATTAATATTAATAATATTAAAAAACATTCTTCAAAAGAAAATAGATATATTTAAAAATAGCTATGTGGAAGCCGGGCGTGGTGGGGCACGCTTGTAATCCCAGCATTCCGGAGGTTGAGACCAGAGGATTCGGGTTCGCGGCCAACCTCAGCTACCTAGTGAGGCACTCCGCAACTCAGTGAGACTCGGTTTCAAAATAAAGAAGAAAAAATAGGGCTGGGGGTATAGCTCGGAGGTAGAACGCCCCTGAGTTCAATCCCCAGTGCAGAAAAAAAAAAATAACTATGTGGAAATATTTAAATTATTATATAAAGATCCAAATGTTGTTGGTACAATATCCAGATATCATTACCACCTTCAAATAGCTTCCATTGGAACCAAGAGGTTCCAGAAATGAACCACTTTTAGGAATTGTGCTGTATGAAATAAACACAATTTCATAATGTCAACCACCAAAAAAAAAAATCATGATACAATTAAGAAATAAACTACTTAGTTCAACATGTAAATTCAAGAACTATATAAAGAAAGAAGAGATTCATGTGAAATACATCTAGAAAGTTTTTGAGAACATGACATAATTTAATCTAATGACAGATAGAAGGATTTGGACATAAAAAGGAAAATAAAAAGAATTTCAGAAACCCATTTCAGACAACTTTAACATCTTTTCACCTCTTTGAGCTTGCTTGCTCTTCTAGGATATTCAAATTCTAAATTATCCTATGTTTAGTAATTTGGCTTAGAGTCCAGATAATTTAAAAAATTCCAAGTCCCCAAATCCTCAGATAATATATAATGATTTATTCATTTTAGAAGTTTGTAGAAACAGAATACAATTGGTCAGGAGATACATAAAATGTACAGGCCGTTCTTAACTTTTAGGCATATTTATTCAGCAGCTGTGACATGAAATAAATAATGTGATGATTTAGGTGAGACACAAGTGATTTCTGTTTACTTCCTTGTAAGTAAACGGAATTCAAACTGAGTTATCAGCATAAACTGAAGATTACTATTCATATTTAACCATGTATACATAAGGAGCTTCCTATAACTCCTCTTGTGTATACTGAGGGTATTGAGCAGCAAGAAAAGAAAAAGAAAAGCTTGACTCTAAGAGTAAATGTAATTTTGTAGCATTTAACTGCATACAATTTTTAAAATCATAAATCATGCAATAATATCCAATTTCTCACCAGCAGTATCTCTTAAATTGTGCCCACTTTAAATTAAATGAGATTGTATTGAATTTTCATCCTATTCCCAACTGAATTAAACAATTAATCTCAGGAATCTCTGACATACCATAGATGTAAACTTGAACCCTCACCAATAAAAAAAATTATAAGGCCTTATATTCATTAGTATGTGTTTTTAAGTCAATAAAATAGAGTAAAAATGCAACATAGGCATAGAGAATTTTTTAATATATTGTGTAATGCATGCTTATCTTCTTATAATACTATCAAACTGTGGGAAAAGAATAATATTAGTAGAACCTTTCTTTAACAACTTATAAAAAAGAATCACATAAACTTTGACAATCACCTAATATGATATATCTCAGTAATATGAAAGCATATATATATATATATATATATATATATATTTCAACATAAACTAGATGTTCAACATTTTAAAATGCCAGTTGTAGTAATAAAATAATTTAATAGACAGAATTGCCCCTAGTCATTTGCAAACTACTAAAAAGTTGCATGTAAAATTTAGTACTCTATTTTTTTCTTTACTTGAGGTCTTATGGAAGAAAAGAGAATATAGAAAATATGAAGAAATCATGTATTAAGGAGTATATTGTTCTTTGGGGAACTTCAAATAAAGGAACAGCCATACGTTATCTGAATGCTTTTCTTGCGGACCTCATATTTTTACCTAAAATATTTTCTTCACAATCATTTTGATGTTTGCTTAAAATAAACAGTTACCCCTATAGTACTTATTATACTGCATATGTATAGTTTTGCATGGTTTTTAATATTTATATAGTTTATATATGCAGTAGTCCCTTCTTATTAAGGAGAAATATATTTTAAGATACTCAGTGGAGGCCAGAAATATCACATCATATTGAAACATATGTATAATATGTTATTTTCTATACATACCCACTTATGATAAAATTTAATTCATAAATTAGGGTTAATAAGAGTTTGACAATAATAATAAAATAGAAAAATTACAATGATATAGTATAATAAAATTATGTGAATGAGGTATTTCTCTCTTTCATAATATCTTATAAAAGTTTC
This sequence comes from Graphiurus murinus, assembly GCA_004027655.1. NCBI lineage: Eukaryota > Metazoa > Chordata > Mammalia > Rodentia > Gliridae > Graphiurus > Graphiurus murinus. The sequence continues at coordinate 37,069 of PVLC010001698.1, forward strand.
ACCTTTTTACCTAATTAAAGGAAGCACTTTTTATGGCCTCATTTTGGCATATACAAATTGCCAGTATTACTACTCTTGTATTTTGGGGCAGTTATTAAGTAAAATAAGTGTTAGTTGAACATAAACACTGAGATATCTCAACAGTCACCCTGACAACCAAAATGGTAAGTGAGTTATGGGCAGGGATCATATACAGGAATAGTGGACTAAGGAATGATTCACTTTCTGTGTAAAACAGCTGGATGACATGAGACTTCATCATGCTGCTTAGAATGGTGTGCAGCTTAAAACTCATGAGTTGTTTATTCCTAGAATGTTCCATTTAATATTTTCCTGATACTTTTTCTCTGGGTAACTGAAACTGTAAAAAGCAAATCCAAGAGGGGACAGCTGTGTACATAGTATTAAGTAAAGAAATGATAAATATACATCAATAGAATAATGATATATGGCCATAGAAACGCTACATTTATCACAAAGCATAACTATGCTAAAGGATAATTAAATTTTCTTTTACATAGATTTGGTCATCTATAAAGTGGTAGAGTAGAGAAAATTTCTCACTCTAAGAGAATCAACACTTCTCAAATTCTGTAGGATTATTAATTATATGAGAGAAGAGTTAAAGACTAGTAATTGTTTTGCTGTTGTTGTAGTTTTAAAGCAAAGCTAGTCAATTTTGTCACAAAACAGCACTTTTTTTTAATAGAAAAAAATAAGGGATATGACTAAGATGCTATAGTTCCATTAGCATTACTATTGTTGTTGCTCAGGCCAAATCCTCCCTACCCTGCAACACCAACCCAACCTGTGAAAGCCTACCTTGCTGGGCTTCTGCTTCAAGTCCAATCACCCCCTAAACATTCTCTCTCTTCCCCAGAACAAGGATTCCATTATTGTTAGTTTTTCTTGATTGACTAGTTCAGATCATTAAACTTTAAAGTCTTGCCTGCAGGTAGCCTAACTTACCAAATATACTGTTAAAAGAACTTAGCAGCTAGGACATGTAGTCACACATGTACACCCTTAATAGAGTCTAGTCTCAAAGCTTTCTCAGTACCTAATCCCTATTTTAAATCATTCCTCCAAAGGGAAAAAAATAAATAAAAAGAAAACAAGACAAATACATGCAAAAAAAAAATACAGTTTAGGTCCAGCTGAAATGCCTTAATAATCCTCTTTCCTCTGTTCTAACACTGTTTCCATTATACCAGTCTGGTGCTGGTATTTCTCTCAAACTAAGCTGTAGCAGGTGAATGTTTGAGAAATATCTGAGCTTCTTCATTCTAGTAATACTTGTTCAATGACCACTATACAACTATGCAACTGCAGATCCTTAATTCTTCTCCTGAATTATTCATTCCAAATAGGTTATTGGGGTCAGAACAATTTATTCTGACCAGGTAGATTAAAAAGATTTTATGATCCTCAACTGTTCCAATGTAAAATCTGTAATCACATATTTCCTGAGATAAGGAATAATACTAATCAATAGCCTTAACACTAGTCTTATTTTATCAAGATATTTAGACATAGTTCTTAGAGTGTGTGTGTGTGTGTGTGTGTGTGTGTGTGTGTGTGTGTGTGTATGTTTTACCGGGAATTCAACCAACGAGCATTCTATCTCAGATCTACACTCCTTGCCCTTTTTTTAATTTTTAATTTATTTTTTAAATTTATTATGCGGTACTGGGGATTGAACCCAGGGGCATTCTATCTCTGAGCTACATTCCCAGTCCTCATTTTTCTTTTTTTTATTCTTTATTTTGAAGCAGGGTTTCAATAAGTTACAGAGTGCCTCACTAGGTAGCTGAGGCTGGTCTCAGCCTCCCAAGTACTGGGATTACAAGCATGCACTACCATGCTGGTTTATTTTTTAATTTTTAGACAGGATCTCACTAAATTGCTGAGAGTTTCGCTGAATTGCTGAGGCCAGTCACGAACCTGCAATTCTCCTGCCACAGCCTACCAAGTAGTGAGATTACAGGCATGTGTTGCCTCGCAAAGTTTAAGAATAGATGTACTACCCAAAGTAGTGCACTAAAGATATATGTACATATTAAAGATATATATATATAGATAGATAGATACACACACACACACACACACACATATATATACACACACACACATAACATAGTGTTAATTAATTGACTTGCAGCCACATATGTATATAATATATACATATTATATTTTTTTCAGTTTTCATCACTGTGTAGGCTTAAGAACAGATTTGGTAGTACATAAACCTTGGTAGAGCTTAGCGGTGCTTAAAACAATTTACCATGTCACTCAACTATTCTAAGGAGGCCCTCCCTTCTTCGTTCTGCTGGAAGCAATGCTTATCAAGTCTCAGTGCCTCAGCATTTAGTGTACCAGCCTGTGCTCTCCAGCTTCCCCTTCACTTATATCTCTCTATGTTCTATTATAGTTTACTACAAATATGTTTAATCTGTCTTACCAAAGCATCAGCTACTTGAGAGTCAAGGCATACATTATTTCTATTTGCATCCCACACCATATAAATTTCTTTGTCTGGAAGATAGTAGATAGTATGGTAAAGATTTTATTACATAATAAACTTATACAATAGCTAGCAGGTAAAAGAAGGAATGGAAATGCAAAGTTTAGAATATAGTACTTAAATATCAAAGAAGTAATTTCTTTTTATGTCTGCAGCTTTTAGAACTTGTATGTGTTCAGAACACTAATATTCTTGTTCATGTAAGTTGGCATTTAGCAGTTTGTTTCAGCTTTTATTAAACTAACAAACCAGAGGATGAAAAGTATCTTTAAATATGGACTGAATTTTGTTAACATCAAAACAGCATGATAATAAATATTTAATATTGTAGTAATGTTAGATGATTTATATATTAGATACAATGCTTTTAGGAGTTTCTCTCTTATTAAACAACTAAAGATCCAACAATATTATTCAAGCTGGAAAGTGTCTGCAAACACCACCAACACTGTGGAATAACTTACAAGGAAACTACAATAAGAAAAGCAAACACAGAAACTGAGGAAATGATTAATTTCTTGAGAAGAGTGAAAGTGGTTATATTCCTACGTGTCTAGTTTAAGAAATCATTTAATACTTGGGGATATAGTTTTAATTTTTTATACTTTTAGTGGTGCATTATAGTCTCACATCATAGTGTAGTTCACAGTGATGGTGACATACATGCATACAGCACTTGGTGAGCTTTCCACAGCTCCCTCTCCGCTCACTCCCTCTTCCCCACACAGGGCCTTGAGATTGACACTGGTATTCTCATAAATGTATGTAATGTCAATGGAAGTGATTCCTCACCAATTCTCCCTCTCTCCCCCACGCACCTCACTAATCAAAGATGCCAGTGCATAAATTATCAGCTACTCTAATGCTGTCCGGGATTACTGTGCTTTGAAAAGGGGACTTCCTTTCAATAGTGCATTCTAGCTATTTACATTCTTGTTTCCTGGATTCTAGCTGGGTGAGGTCCTGCTTGTCACATAAGCCCTCTGATTCTACTTATTTTCCTGCCAAATGAATATAGCAATACATGCTTGGTCCCTCTAACAACATCATTGAAATAATCTAAATTGTTATGGAAATATCTTGAATATTCTTACTTGTGATATATATGTTTGAAAATACTATTATTAATAGTTATTAGCATTACTGTTATTCTGGAATTCTAGGAAAACCATCTTATCCAAAATAATCTTCATAGTGTTTGTACATTTGTCCTTGGGTATTGATTTTTTTGATATAATAAATCCAGAAGAAATGTAGGTTTTCAGAGATGACTTTGCTAAAAGTTAAATCATGCACATATCTCAGAGGGGAGCCAAGGAAATAACTAATTCTAGTCAGACCAGAACCTAGGAATAAATGATTTGGCTAGATGAGCACTGGGTTTTCAGGTAGAATGATGTTGAATAGGACACAACAGGGGGAAAAAGGTAGAGGGCTTAGATGTATAAAAAATAGAAATGGAAGAGGGAAGGCAAATAGAGAGAGAAGGAGCTTTGAAACATGCATATGAAAGACAATTCTGATTCTTTAAAATCCTAATGTAGAGAATAGTAGTAAGATACATACTATAGTAATACAAGTAAGATAAATGAGATAATGACTTCAATAGGAAAAAAAAGTATTAATTCATTATATAACTGTTATGACACTTAAATAGTTTAGCACCTTGCAGTAGAAAGGTGAGATAAGAAAAAAATCATTAAAAAAAGTATGGGCAGCTGGGTGTGGTGGTGCATGCTTGTAATCCCAGTACTTGGGAGGCTGAGAAAGGAGACAGAAGGATCTGGGTTCGCCGCCAGCCTCAACTACTTAGTGAGGCTCTCCACAACTTAGTGAGACCCTGTTCCAAAATAAAGAATAAAAATAGGGCTGGAGGTGTAGCTCAGAGGTAGAATGCCCCTGGGTTCCATCCCCAGCACTGGAAAGAGGAGAGGTAGAGAGAGAGAGAGAAAGAGAGAGAGAAAGAGAGAGAGAGAGAGAGAGAGAGAGAGAGAGAGAGAGAGAGAGAGAGAGAGAGAGAGAGAGAGAGAGAGGGAGAATGAGAATAAGAGAAAGAGCGAGAAAATTCTTCACAGGAAGGTAAGCCAATAAATTAACATCACTGTTTGTGTCAGGAATTTTCTGTAAAACAATTTATGAAGTAATATATTTTGTTCAAAAAGTTTGGTTATCAAAAATCATTTACTCTTCAAGATTGTCTTGATGCTCTCAACTACCTTTGTCTGGCAACCTTAAAGTTATTCCAGTTGCTCAAAGCCTTGAAATACCTGTTGTCACCCACTTGAGCCCAGAAACCCAACAAGGTGGAATTTCCTCCGAGCCTTGTGTCCCTAATATTTATTTTCTAGAAATCACTTCCCACCACTAACTTCATCCCACCTGCATAGGATCTTTTACATTCTGAGAAAAGATGAATCACAAAGGTTTACCCTGCCTTTAGGTATTTAGAGAACTTACCCTTCACATATGACCTCTTCTTGACCCCCTTTGGTATTTACATCTATAAAAGCACAAATAGTCTTCCTTTTCTTGGAGATGTTCCTCAATAAAAAGTCTTCCCCATTGCAATGGTCTAAGCAAATCATCTCATTGATTATTAAGTATATTTGTCTTTAAAACTTCAAACCCTATAAACATTATTCCCTGACCTCCACATTCTAAAACTCTGCTAATAATATCAAGGTGGGGTTGATCTTTTCCTTATTACAGTGACCTAATAAAATTAGACTTGTTTGATCAATCTTGTGTCTTTCTGAGTCAGCTATCAATATTGTTATGGTAAGCCTAGAAAGATAGGGGAGGAATTTGGGCCAGTAGCAATAGGCAGTAGGGAGAAGCCAGGGCAGAGGAAAAAAATGTATTAGGTGGGTAAGAATTTATATGTAACAGTGATTGGCTTCTCTTTGAAAATTAAATAATTTAGGGAAACTAGATGAAATTAGATACATGTAAGAAATTCCCTGGTGGTAGAGATGAAAGGGTAGGTTGAAGCTGTATCACAGAGGGCTTTAAATGATGCCAGGATGAAAAATCTTAAAGGGAGTAAGAGGCTATCAAAAGCTTTAATAGGAATTTTACCTCTATCCAGTTCTATCATCCATTTTCCTCCAATTTATCCAGTTTCCAGTTCACTTGAAGAATAAGGCATTTGAGGGCATTTCAAGAGCACAAGTAAACTGAACTGACTTATCAAAATATTTCAGAGTTAATATGTCAAATTTTGCAGGCTTTTCTTTAGAAGTATTAGACCCTGATTGCATACATCTGGAAATGTAGTTGAAATACTCATTTTTATTGTGTGCTCATTTTCTAGAAAATATATCAATTTTTCTTCCAGCGTCTAGGAATTGTCCTTTAGTTCATGAAAACATTAGAATTATAAAGTGTCTTCCTCTTATTCAAGAGACCACTTGTAAATGGTTGTGTTTGATGTGCATTAATTCAAAGCCACTGTATTAACAGTCGTTTCATATAAAAATTCTTTAGCTGTTTCTCATTGTGTCTTAAAAGATTTTCTTGGGAATAAAGATTGCTGGCAATGGCTTCCTTTCAAAAGAATATTGAACATTGAGCATAAATATTGGCCTTAGGAGATCTAGAAGGAAAAAAAGAATAAAGAGGTATATTGTGACCTCCATTGTACATTCTACTGTTTGGAGATTAGAAACAAGTAATATTAGTTAAAATCAGATTTGGAGCTGGGCGTGGTGGCACACACTTATAATCCCAGTACTTGGGAGGTTGAGACCAGAGGATCTGGGTTCGCGGCCAGCCTCAACTACTTAGCGAGGCCCTCCGCAACTTAGTGAGACCTTATTTCAATATAAAGGATAAAAAAATAAGGCTGAGGGTGTAGTTTGGAGGTAGAATGCCCCCGAGTTCAATTCCCAGTACCGCAAAAAAAAAAAAAAAAAAAAAAAAAAAAAAAAAATTTGGATATCAGTCCTTATTTTTACAAATTGACAGGTAATTGAGAGCAAAGAAATTAAATTAAGAGTATTTGCAAAATGTCTTAAGGCTTTTGCTTAATTATTCACCATGGTCTGGAGCATCTCTCCTCATCCTCACAAGCTTCATTCCTTCTTGAAGTCTTTCCATCTAAAGTCATTACAGGTAATGATTTTCTATTTCATCATTCTTTCTTATATTCTTCATGGCACTTACCATTAACTTATTTATCTCTTGATTTATGTGATAAGCTTTTGTGATAAGCTTTTGTGATAAGCTTTCAGGTGAATTTTCTTTTGAAAGATATCTTAGTTCTGTGATGCAAAGTAAGATACTGGCTAGGTATGGTGGCCATGCCTGTAATCTCCCATTTGGGAAGCTGAAAAGGAAGATTGCAGGCTCAATGCCAGCCTCAGCAACTAAGTGGGACCCTCATCTACTTAGCTAGACCCTGTTTCCAAATAAAAATGGCTGGGTGTGTAACTCAGAGGTAGAATGCCTCTAGGTTCAATACTAAAACTGAGCAATAACTCCTTCAACAGTTCCTTATTTAGAATAAGGCACTAACATTCAAGCATTTTGTTCCTTGGTATAAAAACCTCTTCTTCTTCCATATTTCACATCATATTTATCACCAGGCCTGTTAACTTCACTCTCAAAATGCATCTATGTAGCCCAGAAGCGCCATTCTAGTCCAAACGACTATCATTTCTCTTGTTCCAACTGAAGTGACCTCCTTCCAGGCTTCTCTGATGCCAGAGTTCCTATTCTCACTAAACCATAACAATCATTAAAGAAACAATAAACAAGCAAATGAACAAACAAACAAGCAAATGCTGCTTGTCAGTCATATATTTTTTTTTAATTTCTTTGTTGTTGTTGTTGTTGGTGGTGGTGGTGGTGGTACTGGGGAATGAATCTAGAGGCATTCTACCTCTCAGCTATACCCCCAGTCCTATTTTATTTTTATATTCCCTTTGCTCCTTCTGAGCTCATATCATCCCTTCTCTCCCCTAGGACATTTAAGGGGGGCTGTGTTCCAGGCTTACTGGCCTTCCTTTTCCTCTTCTACAATGTTCCCATTTGGGGGCCTTTGTACTTTGTTTCTTTTTCCCTTGGACATATCCACATGTAGCATTTGTTTCATTCAAATTTCTGTTTAAATATCACTTCTCTAAAAAGGTCCCTTTCTTTTTTTTTCTAGAAGAAATATGTGCAAATATGTTGTTAACAACTCGTACTTAACAAAGATGTATGCTATATTGCACGAATTACTACAATAAAAAATTATAAAAAAAAAAAGAAATATGTTTTAACCAGTATCTGTCTAAAAAGGCCTTTTTTGCCAGGTGTGGTGGCACACGTTTGTAATCCCAGTGATTGCGAGGCTGAAACAGGAGGATCACAAGTTCCGGGACAGACTCAGCAATTTAGGCCCTCTGCAGCTTTGTGAGAACTTATTTAAAAATAGAAGAATAAAATTGAATTAGGGGTGTAGCTCAGAGGTATAATTCCCCTGAGTTCAATCCCCAGTACCACAAAAGATAAATAAATAATATAAAAATGTATTTTTTAAAACCATTGTTTAAATAATATCAGATACTCCTTATCCTCCTGGCCTATTTCCTTTTGCTTCGTAATACATTTTATCAACTGACATTACATTAATACATCTCTTTATTGTTTAAAATCTGAAGTCAAAATAACCATCTATTCCAATGTTAAATATCATGGGGAATAGGTAGGTATGTTTTCCTATGACCATGTTAAAGAATTTGGGGCACAAACTTCTTTTCTCTTCCTGTGCTAGATTCCTACATTAATTCTAGTAATTCTATGATGATGTGTACTTTTTTCTTTTCCTTGAGAGTAATAAGAATACCTTTGCTTATTCAAGATACTTATACCTCAGTTCATGGAAATATGAGGTATTCATTAACAGCTTATTCTTCAAGTTTCACTTCAAGTCCCTACCTATTTTGCCCTTCAATCCAAAGTAATTATAAAATTCTGTTCAACACCTACCAATTCCTCACCTTGAAAGACCCACCTTACAGGGGGAAAGCTCACCAAGTGCTATGTGCATGTATGTCATTATCACTATGATTTACATTATGATGTGAGACTATAATGTACCAATAAAAGTATATTTAAAAGAAGAAATGATTTTAAATATTTCTAAAATGTTAAAGGAAATAAACTCAAAAAACTTAAAAATAAAATACCTACCTTAAACTTTCCCATTCCAGGTCTTAACACCCTAAAATCTCCTGCTCCAGTTTCATATTTTAAAGTCCTACTATGATCTGTCAAGGTGGCACTCAACCTTACTGTAGAATTCTAATGAATTAGGCTTAACTTGATCAATTTTTTTATGGTATTTTGAAAAATTTCCTCATTGCTTTGGCACAAAACTCTATCAGAGATTCTTACAGCTAGTGATACTGCTCCCTGGGGCAGCTGGGATGATGGAGGCTGATAGAAACCTTGGGTGTAGTTGGGAGTGTTAATAAGAATAAAGGATGAGGGCAGTGGAAGTGTCCAATGGGTGGTGAGCATCTACTACTATATCTACACTTAGATGTATATATATATTGTTTCTCATAAATGTTTGGGAAGAAATTCTGAGTAAAACCATGTCCTTTCTATGCCGTGGTGCTCACATCTGTATATGAGGCTGACACATCCTTATATGTCTTCATTTCTCTTGGAATTAGCAATTCAGAGCTTTCCTTGCCATATAGTTCGAGTATACTTTGTAGCTTCCTAAAATTTGAGTCCTTTTTAGCTGAAGAAGAAAAGCATGCTAATATTTTATACTCTATTTTTAAGTTTTTAAAAAATTATTGGTGAAATATATTAAAATTAAAATGCATATATTAAAGTCAAAGTATATTCCAATGTCTGAAGTAGTTTATAAATATAACAAATATATTAAGAGTTATAATCAATTGATATCTAATTTAGACATCCTCTATGTGCAAGTTAACATCATATTACCTCTTCAGAAATTCCCCTGGATTATTGCTGCTGATATTATTCATACTATGTTACACTTCCAAGATAAGATAAAACTCAATGACACAAAAAAATTCTGTTCAAGCTTTTTAAAACTTCACTAATAAATGTGTATCTGAAAGCCAGACTCTTGGCTTAAAGTTTCAGACACATCATCCTTACCAATTTAATTTGGCTAAAACTCCGTTTCTATACATTTATGTGTACAAAAGAAATCAACCTACCATACAGAATCCAACGAACAGAACAGTCAAAAATTTCAGATTTTAAATAATTTGTTTACCACTAGAATTATCGTCTAATTCTCTAAATCCTGGACATATTTATTCAAATGTGTTTAGACATATGTAAACAGAGGGTTAAATGTGTTAACTTTCATGATCATCTGAAAGCCCATCATTTATGCTGTGTCTTTGAACATATATGGTGAGGTCAGCCAGTGAGATTCTGCTCACAATATTGAAATTTTCACTTATATCACTATAGTGATATAAGAAATTGGCAATTTTGTAAGCTATCTTCTCTATATTTCTAAAAGTATTACTTATTTAAATATGTAAGATATATTTTGAGAAGCAAGATATTCAAAGAAAGTACGGGATTTAGCATCAGAGAAATCTGGTCTTACTTTGCCACTAAGATTTGTATCCTTGAAAAAGCCATGTATTCTTTCTGAGCCTCAGCTTTTTTCATCTCGCAAAGGATACTAATAGTGCCTATTTCTGCAATATTTTTATGGAGGTATGAATGCAAATCTCTGAACCTGGTATCTGACTCATCAGAGTAGCTCGATAATTATTAAACATTCTTATTTTTAACAAAAGAAAATTAGAAAATAGTGTATATTTCCTTCAAATCTATGCTATCCAAAGGCTTCTCTGACTACTCATAAATGAGTTCATCTGTTGAGACAACTAATTTAATATTTAAGTAGTAAATATTTACAATGAGTTTGCTAGATGCAAATATCTATTCCCATCTCTTAACAATTAAGCTGGCAAAAACTTCTTCCTATGTATTTTTCCAATCAAACCTCATAGCTCTCTTTAAACAAAACTAATATTGCTTTGTTTTTATAGATGAGAAAATTGGGAGTCAAATGATACATATTTTGTTTATGGTCAAAAAACTACTAAGTGGCAACTACTAAATTTAAACCTATGGGTGCTCCTTCAATGCCAACATATGTTCTCTCAAAATATTATCTTATTAATTATATGGAACAGAAAATATGTAATACTTGTTGAGAGTCTGCTATTTGCCAGACATTTGGTTAGTTACCTTTGGTTTTTATTTTAATCATTCTTCAGGGTAACCTGTTTGTCTCTGAGTTTTATAGAAAATGGAATAGCAGAGCCAGAATTCAAACTCAAATCCATGTGGTTCTAAAGCCCATGTACATACACTTGTGAAGAGTGTAAAGAGTTGGGACTCTGCACTGATCAATTATCAAACTGATCTGGGGTATATCAGGTTTCTCATCTGTCAATGCCATTCAACTACTTTGGGCTTCGATTTGAACCCCCAAAATAAATGCAGTAGTGCATTTCTTATAAGTTTGTTTAGAGAATAAAATGAAATACCATATTCAAGTACTTAACATATTCCTTGAGATATAGTCCACTTAAAGGTAGTTATATTATCATGCTCCCTTGGGAAGAGAGGCCCCCTAAGGACTGAGAAAAACAAAAATATTCCCAGGTTTCCTTCTTGAGAAATATTAAAAATTTATTTACCAAAATTTAAAGTATATGCTTCTCTAATATACAAATATAACATTTCCTGTTCATCTGATATTTCATTCTCTCCCACAAGAACACTTTTGAACTGAACTGGCCAGTCACTAGGAATTTGAGATCCAGACACTGAAATTGTGGCAAGTGATAATTATAGGTATGGTAGGTGTAAAGATTTATAAACTAGGGCTTGTAGCTGTTGCCAACTATGTACACTGTTAAGTAAACTGAGAAAGGCAAATGTCCTGGAGAGTAGCTGCTAAATAAAGCAGAAATGCAATTAAGCTGATATCACAGAACATGAAGCAATACAAAGGGTCAGAGAGAACAAGTTCCTGGAAAGTCAAGTGGGAAATGAGTCACTAGCTGTGACTGCAAGTATCCAGAGAGGACATATTTAGGATTGAATGTATGTTCCTTTTTTCTTTTAGTCACCAGTATCATTTGGCCCATACCTATTTTAATATAATTTTATAGGTTTTATTTGCATTTGAAATCTTTTAAGAACAACCTAAAACTTAAAATTTTAGAATACACAGAATCCAATTATATAGTAAGAAATAAGCATTTGTTGCAGTAAGTTTTAAGGATGATGACATTGAAATTCTAATGTGCGTTTTCTCATATGAGATATAAATTTAAGGATTGGAGCAGGAGGAATTAGTGTTTGAGTTTATAGTACTACACTCTGGAAATAAAATTTGCAGATATAATTTTACCTAGCATTTCATTTTTCCAATTCACTCAGTTCTGAATTTTATGGTAAATAAATAGTGCATGTGAATTTATTAATTCCTTTGACAATTATGGCATAATGTCATATTCAAAGAAATATAAAAAAAAAAAAAGACTATAGATTTGATGTTTCCAAGCCGGGTGTGGTGGCGTACTCTTGTAATCCCAGCATTTGGGAGGCTGAGACCGGAGGATCCTGGTTCGCGGCCAGCCTCAGCTACCTAGTGAGGTACTCCGCAAAACTTAGTGAGACCCGGTTTCAAAATAAAGAATAAAAAATAGGGCTGGAGGTATAGCTCGAAGGTAGAACGTCCCTGAGTTCAATCCCCAGAACTGAAAAAAAAAAAAAAAGATTTGATGTTTCCACAGTGTTAGTTTTGGAAGAAAGAGATTTTTTTCCTTGCTTCTTTAATTCCCTAATGGATATTAAAATATTTGATTGAATGTATCTGCATTTTTTTAACTGCTAGATATACTATTAGAACTGAGGTAGAGAGGGCAGCACTACAACCACTGGGGTAAAAAACATCAACAAAATATTGGAAGAGGAAAAGGAAAATGGGTTTGAAGAAACATAGTGAAGGGAAAATAGTTTATAAGCATTAGAATTACTTTCTCATAACAGGAATTTCTGGCTATGCCTATATAATAGAAACAAAATTAAATATTTTCTAAATAATAGCAAAAATAAAATAACTCTAAAATTACTTTCTGTGTTATGAAGATCTAAAGTTAGATTTATAAAATAGAAATTTTAATCCTCTACTCCAATATCCTCACACCAGACATCTTGTTATCACTTTAAGTAGAACTTTTGTCCCATCTGATAAAGAGGTCTCATGCAGAAGGGCATTCTACCTCCGAGCTTTATCTCCAGCCCTGTTTTTTATTCTTTATTTGAAACAGGGTCTCATTAAGTTGCAAAGTGCCTCACTAGGTAGCTGAGGCTGGCCGCGAACCTGTATCCTCTGGTCTCAGCCTCCCAAATGCTGGGATTACAAGCGTGCGCCACCACGCCCGGCTCTCATGCAGAAATTCTTAAAGTTCTGTTACCATCTCTCAAACAAAATACACTTTGATTTACTAGTTGAATACTAATGGTATTTTATTAAATTTTTTTTTTTTTGGTGGACTATATAGCATCCAGAAAGGCATTCCCAACCCATCATTAACCTAGAATATAATTATAAGTAATTTAACTCCATCTATACGTGCAATGTTGAAGGGCTTCATTGGCTATGAAGACAAGCAAATGCTCCACACTGTAAGCACACTGATGCAGTCTGTATAATAGTAAAGACTGTTCTTCAAGTCTGCATAATAGCACAGCTCTAACCATGATTTCACGGGAGGGCAAACAGGAGGCCATGGAGACTCCTCCCACCAAGATTTGCTCTCCTCAAGTCTCTCTTCCTCCTTTAGTGACTCTTTAGGATCCTCTCTACCTGAGAGCTCAGGTGTGCAGCCCTCAGTTCTTTCATTTCCGGGCTTTTACTGCTAATAATTTCAAAGGAAAGGAAATAGCACAAGGAAAGTGAAAACATTGAGAAAAGAATGGCAAATCTTGGCAAATGTGCTTGTGATTCCAGGCCTGGAGAGTGACTGGAATTCCAAGTTTGTTATGCTAATAAATCCAAAGCATCTTGGGTAAATTCTTTAATTCCTGAAAGTGTGTTCACCCAAAGTATTACTTGAGCATGCAAGTCATGCTTTGGATTTTGCCTGGAAAAGTTTCTCTTCTCTATAGGTAGATTCATAGAAACATTTAAGACAGAACAATAGTGGAGTATGTGTGAGTGTGTGTGTGTCTGTGTGTGTGTTATACTGTATATGTATATATAAAATATATATTATATATATATGCTTTTAGGTCTTGTCTAATTTTAGAGACTTTTGCCTAGAATTTTTATATATTGGACCCTGCTAAACAAAAAATGAAAGATGATGTGCCTGTCTGAGCTGGCCAATTCTTCATCAAACTTCTTATTCTGGTACATTTGATATTTGCCCATTTAGATTATCTAAAATACCAGTATATAAATAAACAGACATTAGCTTATATATGCAGTAGGAAAAAAAAAATCTCAACAGTAGAAGAGGTTATATTTCATTTAAATTTTAGTCCTAATTTTAAGCAAAAACAAATTATTTAATATTTGCAAATTTCTCAACTATTTTTGGAATTCTAAAAATGCTTAAAGAGCAAGCAGAGGAAGTAATGACTGTCAATTCCCCCTTCCAGTTACTTAGCTGTAAAATAAGGGTCAGATCTAGTCATCATCTATACATACACTCAGAGATATTTTGAAGCACAGCTACACCAATTACCAATGAATAAGGATAACATATACCTTTCTGATAAATTGAAAAGTAATAAAAAATGCACAAATTATTTCCATATCATTTCCCCGAGTACTAACACTAGTTGCTGCAGCAAAAACAGCAGCTAAGTGGTTCTAAAATTAGCATTTGACAAGCTTGTCCTCATTTTTAAAAAGGCTGATATTTTACATTTTAAAGATAGTGGCTGTGAATTGTACATTTTTCTTTTTAAAGGCTCCAAGCATTCTTGTTCTAATCACACAGTCATGATAAATATTAAAATCTATTAGGATTTTAGAAATACTTCTTCCACTTCCACCAAAACCTTGATTACGGTTGGCTTTATTATGTCTATAAAGATAGGTTAATCCTAAAATGTAACATTTTAGAAAAGCTACCACTGACTAATAATGACAAAGTTACTGCCATAAAAATATAAAATAATACTTTTAAAAAATACTATACTATAAGAGAAACTTTGTGTATATATTTTAGTTGTTTTACAGTCAAATGTTATAAAAAATATTTTATCATAATCTACTTTTTGAAGAATGCTTATTAGGACAAAGAAGAAACTAAGAAACACTTAAGTTAAAAACAACTCACTTAACTTTGACTAATTCAACTTTTCTCAAAAATAATTCACCCCAAATTTCTCTTTTTAAAAAATAATCAGTGAGTAATAAAGTTTGAGAAGGGACCCTACATTTATGGTATTCTAATAATTTTTTCTTTTTATATTTTTTGGTTTTAAATGTGTACTTACTAATAAATCATAAGACTGTGCTTTAATTGACACCCACATTAGATGTATACAGACTCAGAGAATAGATATTAATGAACTGACAGTGGGTAGAGAAATGAAAGAATAATGTGAAATAAAAGAATGGAATAATTAAATTATAATCATTGAGCTGTTGGATGACACCCAAGTTAATTTGGAGAGTTGTACTGTTTTATTTTTAAATATACTTTTATGGGTGTACTGAAATTATGCGTCATAATGAGGTTCAAAGTGATACATACATGCACACAGCATTTGGTGTGATTCCTTTTCATTCTCACCTCACCCCACTTCCCTCCCTGTATATATTAATGAGATTGGCAGTAGTAGCTTCAAATACAGACATAGCATTATTTGAACTGTTTCTTTCATGAAGTCTTCTTTTTCCCCTCCCTTAGTCTTCTTCCACTATTCTACTGTTCTATTTCCTTTTTTTTTAATCTAAAGGGTTTTTTTGTTTCTTTGTTTTGTTTTGTTTCCTATATTCTCTCTAGGTTCTACATATGAGGGAGAAAAAAAATATTTGACAAAATCCAAGACATGCTCATGTTAAAGAAAAAAAAAAAACTAAAGAAATTAGGAATAGCAGAAACCTACCTTAATAACATAAAGGAAATATAAGATAAACACAAAGCTAGCATCATGCTTAATGGGGAAAAACTGAAAGAATTCCCTTTAAAATAAGGAACAAGACAAGGATTCCCACTATCACCACTTTTATTCAATATAGTTCTTGAAATTCTAGCCAGAGTAATAAGAGAAGGAAATTAAAGGGATAAAATAGGAAAAGAAGAACTGAAATTATCTCTGTTTTTAGATGGCATGATCCTATACTTGGAAGACCTCTACAATGAAAATTATAGGACACTAAAGAAAGAAATTGAATAACTTAGAAGATAGAAAGACTTACTCTATTGTTGGTTAGGCAAATTAAACATCATTATAATGGCCATACTATCAAATGTGATTTACAGATTCAATGTAAATCCTATCAAAATGCCAATGTCATTCTTCACAGAGCTAGGATGAAAAAAAAAAACAGTCCCGAAATTCATAGGAAAGAACAAATGTTCTGTTTATTATTATTAAAATTATCTAAATAAATATCCTTATTAAGTGAGTCAATTGCATATTGCCAGAACTAAAATGATTAAAAGGCATAGAAAATTGAAATAACATACCCCAAATGACCACAACAAATTTCAAAAGAGATTTGAAATTCAGTGAATCTATCATCTATCATCTATATTCATCCTTCTAATATACCTCTAACATTTTCTACCTTAAAAGATTTTTAAATAGAAAAAAGAAAATATTCAGCAACATGCTTTCTTCTCTGTCAGTTAGTATTTACAAAACGAAAGCAACTGGTCTTGTTCTGGTGGTCAATGATAATAAACAGTTCCAGCCATAGGTTAGAGTCTAAGGATAATACTCAACATTCTCACTATGGTATTCTAAAACAACTGACCAAGACAACTTACTTAGAGGAAAGAAGATTTCTTTGCTCACAGTTTTCGGGTATTTTGGAATTTCAGTCCTTGTCAGGCTGGGTCTTTGGAGCTCAGGTTGGCAGCAGGACAGAGAGAAAGAGAGAGAGCAGAAGAGCATGGCCTCTTGCTCTCACATTATACAGGCTAAAAGCAAGAGAGCAAGGAAGGGGATTTAAGGGTACAAGCACAGTCCTTAAGCCCATACCCCCAGGGACAAATCTTGAGCCACACCACACAAGCCTAAGTTAATCAACTAAAGTAATTACAATGGCTTTACTGATGAGATTACAAACCTCATGACTTTATTATATCAACTCTGAATGTTAATATATGTGCTCTTCAGAGGATATTCTACATTTAATCATAATAGTATGCCCCCAAATTGCTATGATTTTAGTTTAAAGCATTTGATTAATCAATGCTTTCATTTTGTTAAAAACAGTATAGAAGTTCAATAAAACCTTTATTATAGTCTTTAAAGGGAAATAATATAGGAAATATACTATTAAATAAAACACAGTATTAAGAGTAGAAAAATATTGATTATTTTTTCATTACTAAAACTGTCCTGAGAGTTCTTATACTTGATAAAAGCTAATGTAAATATTTTTTATCTATCTACTTTCTAGAGCTTCTGTAAATATTCTACAAACTGGGTTTAAGTACTTTAATACAACAAATTTGTTGTATCAAGTTCTGGGGGCTAGGAGGAAAAAAAATTCTCTCTGAAAGCTTTAGGCAGGCATCCTAAATTAGGCAGGCATCTTTATTTTTTCAAGCCTCTGGTGGATGCCTGTAATCGTTTGCATTCTTTGGCTTGTAAATGCATCATTCCAATCTCTTCTTGTCTTCACCTATCTTTCCCTGTGTGTGTCTGTGTCTAAATTCTACTTTCAATGAAATAATTCATTGGATTAGAGCCCATTCTAATCTAGTATGACCTCATTTTAACTTGATTATGTATGCAAAGACTATATTTCCCTAAAACACCATATTCAATAGTACTGGAAGTTAGGACTATATCTTCAATAAAGGCTTAACAATTTAGTATCGAAAATAGTATATGATGTTCTTTTACTAAAAACAGAAGTACAACTAATCAAATTTTGTATATTTTGAACAAAATCCATTTAGTAATTGTAAAAATATGCAAATAAATATTTTAAAATGTATTTCATATGCTATTGTTATTTACATTATAAAAATTACATTCATTTAAAAGTAATTCAAAACAGCATTAGAAAGGAAAATTCATAATTACTAAGATAAATACCACTACTGCAAATATTTTATTATACTTTCACATATCTCTCGATATAGTTGTACCTAATTTATAATGTTTCCAGATTTTTCTTTGTAAATATTATTAATCCAATTTATTTAGGTTTTATTATTTTGAGGCATTCTGAATTGGGTAATCTAGAGCTAAGGGGAGACGATTTTAAACTTTTGTCACAAACATCGTCTCTCTCCCCCAAATTACCAACTATTATAGTGATATTTTATATCCCAACTTTAATTCTCATTTCATTTCCAATGGTAGGATCAATTGGAGTGTTGTTTCTTTTCTTTTTTTTTAATTATTGGTGTTTTTATTTTTTGTGGTGGGGGTGAAGGGATGTTGGACAGTAATAAATGACAGAAGGTTCTTCATTGTTCTTGGCCACTAAACCAACACTCTCTTCTAATGGCCCCCACTGGTTCTTCTTTTGCCTTCTAAATTATAAAAAGATATTTACCCTAACTTCTTCCTTTCCTAAGTTCAGCAGTCCAATTACTTCCATTGCATTTCATATAATGCAATTTTAGATGCATTTACTATCTTGCTCATTTTATCCTAGATAGTTTCATTCTTTGGAACTAAAATTTTTTGGAGATGGAATGTCAAATGTAATAAAAAGTAGAATGACTACTGTCTCCACTCATTTTTCCAAAGTTTGTTAATGAAATTTAAAGCAAATTAGCCTTTTAATAGCTATGTAACACTGCCGATTCATATTTAGCTGCCACATGGAATCCCTAGAACTTTTCCACATGTGTTATCACTAAACCATGTTTTCCCTATCTACCTATTGTAATGGGAACTAGAATTGTCAAGGATAATTCAACTCCACAAATAAATCTTGAGTTATATTTCATCCATTAATCTAAACTTTTTCAACCACTAGACCTTTACAGAATCATTAAAATGTATAAGAGAAGATCAATTTGGAATTTGATATATTTAATTTCATACTCTAGTGAAATGGTCAAATGTTAAGGTAAAAATACCTAGCATAAAAGTGCTATGTAAGGTACAGATATTTATACTGAGAATGACCATTTCATTTTAAAATTCTACAATTCTAGAATTTTAAAAGTGATACAGTAGCATTCCTTTTAAGGCATTCTTCAAATATATATCATCTTTTTTTTTTTTATTGTGGTACTAGAGATTGAACCCAAGGGTATACTTTCTGAGCTATATCATCAGCCCTATTTAATTTTTAGTTTGAAATAGGGATTCAGTAAGTTGCTGAGATCCCAAGATCTTCACTAAGTTGCTGAGGCTGGCCACAAACCTGCGATCCTCCTGTCTTAGCCACTCAAGTATTGAGATTACAAGCATGCACTGCCACGCCTAGCTATCATCTTTCATTTTTATCATCATTATTTTTCTCTGGCAGAACTGGAGATTGAACCTAGGGGCATTCTGCCTCTGATGTACATCTGCAGTCCTATTTTATTTTTAATTTTGAAACAAGAACTCACTAAGTTGCAGAGTTCCTCACTAAGTTGCTGAGGCTGGTGGTGTACTTCCTATTTCCTTGTCTTATTTTCCCAAGTACTGGTATTACAGGCATGTACCACCATGCCCAGATTAATTTTATTTAAGTGTGAATTCAATTTAATTTGACTTTCCAGCCATTTAGTGTTAAGTACCATGACTGATATACAAGTATGATCTTCTGCATTTTTTTAGAAAGCTCCATAATGTATCTACTTATTAAGTCAATAAATACATATTGAGTGCCTTATGTGGTACCAGTCTGAATCTTGCAATCTTACGTACAGTTTTTGTGTTTGTGTACACACATTTGTGCTTATATATACATGTTTGTGTGATCACACTGAATAACATTCTATAAAATAAAGAAAATACAAAGAATTAGGAGTACTTTTTCCTCAAATATATGTTATGAGTCTCATCTCTATCGAAGGCCATACAGTTTAATAGGTTGACAGATCAGGAAAGCAGATGGGGTCAGATACACATTTCTTAGCTATACTATTATCAACACTAATGGAAGGGAAATAACTCATCTTCTATATTATAAGGTAAAACCACTTTTATAATCTTCAAATTCAGATCTAGAGGAAATAACATGAATTCAAAATTTATAATAAGAAAAACTTGCACAAAGCATTGCTATATGCCAAATATTTCAGTTTTAATTCTGCAATTTTCTGTGACAATTTTTTGTACTTATTTATTTATTTAACTATTTATTTATTTTTGGTACTGGGGATTAAACCCAGGGGCATTCTATCTCCGAGCTCCATTCCCCTCCCAATTTTATTTTTATTTTGAAACAGGGTCTCACTAGGTTGATGAAAGTCTCACTTGCTGAAGCTGTCCTTGAACCTATGATCCTTCTGTCTCAGCCTCCCAGGTTCTGAGATTACAGGTGTGCACCACCAGGCCCAGCTAGAAAAATGTTTTATAAACTTACATGTAGAAAAAAAGAAGAAAAAATATTTCAGATCTTCTTTAACCTATATTTTACTCTGAGGGCCATTTAGACATAACTAATGCATAATATCATTCAAAGAATAATTTATTTAAAGTCATTGTTGGGCCTTATCCTTTTGTATTACTGTAAAAACCACTATGGTACATTTCTTCAGTTACTAATAAATTATATGAACAGATGAGAGTCATTATAGGTCTTATTGAGAATATATATTGAGAAAGTTAGAAACTTTAGAAGAAACATAAAGGATATGAGATTTGTGGGGGTGCAGTATCATTAATCCCATGTTAAAATAACTAAAGATTAAATTATTACCAAAATACTAATATAAATAGAAATCATAGACTGTTCCATTGTATTCAAGAAGAGTTGATCTTAAATTACTTTTAGAAAGAGAAATACTTGCAGATATCTGAATATAAATATTAGCTATGTCACTTCTGGGTATCAAAAGGACTGAAATCAGAATACTTTAGTAATATATGCATATCCATATTTATAGCAGCACAGTTCACAATAGCCAAATCATGGCACAAACTTAGATGTCCATCAACAGACAAATGGATTAGAAAATTATGGGGTATACACACAATGGAATTCTACTCAGCAATAAAGAAGAAGAAAATTTTGTCATTTTCAGGAAAATGGATGAACCTGGAGAACATTATGTTAAGTGAGATTAGCCAGTCACAGAAAGTGAAGGATCATATGTGGAAGCTGTAGAGAAATCTGGATACCAGGGGGACTTTAGATAATGAAGGAGAAATTCCAGTGGAGCCAGAGATGTGGTCTAGAGGAAGGGAGAGAGAGGTTAGGCTCAATGAAGGAAATACTTCCATCGAACATTATACATAGGTGAAAATACCAATGTCAATCTCAGTACTCTGTATGGGGGAGAGGGGAGGAGGGAGCTGAGAGAAAGCCCACCACCAAGTGCTGAGTGCATGTATGTCAATATCACTATGAATTGCATTATGTTGTGAGACTATAATTCACCAATAAAAGTATATAAAATTAGCTAGATGTTTATATCACTTCTTAAAGAGGAACATAGAAGGTAGACATGGCTAGTATTCCATGTTAAACTTAAAGAGTTGATTAGAAAATTAAAACAATTTAGACCAAAAAGAAGTAAAAACTAACAGGCAGATATCCAGATTTATTGAGGTAGGGCTACAAAAGGAAATATTGAGTCCTATGAACACACAGTATCTTAAACCATCAAAGTAAAATTTTATAATATACAGAAGATAAAATTAGTAAAATAAGCATAACTAAGAGACACACATATTTCAGGGTTTCTGCATTTTCTAAATATGAAAATATTCTTCAATGTCTTTTTCTTTCTTCTAATGGGTTGTGTTAGCTTTTCATCACACTGACCAAAATACCTGACAAAAACACCTTAGAGAAAGAAAAATTTTCTTTAGCTCATGGTTTCCAAGGATTCAGTCCCTGCTTGGCCTACTCCAAGCACAAATGTCATGGTGAAGGGGTGTGGCAGTAGAAAGCTGCTCAGCTTGTGGCACGAGGAAAACAGAAAGAGAGCAAGAGGCCAGGGACAAGAAAATCCCATCCAGGGAGCACCTACAGTGACCCATTTCCTCTAGATAGGTTCCACCTGGCATCAATAGATTGATCCACTGATGATGTCAGAGCCTTTTTGACCCACCTATAAACTTTGACATATTGTGTACCATGCTTTCCATACTTGAACTTTTGAGGGGATATTGCATATCCAAACCATAACCCAATAATTGGGAAATAAATCACTCAAGTAAGTTTTTTTTCCTTCATTCCTGGAATGATATCTCAGGAAGATTTGATAATCCAATGCCAGATATCTAGAATATACAGAGAATTCAAGAAACCACTAGAAGAACAAATAAGCTAGTCAAAAGATGGGCAAGTGAACTAAATAGACACTTAACAAAAGAAGAAATACAAATGGCCAATAAATGTATGAAAAAATGTTCAACATCATTAGCAATCAGAGAGATTCAAATCAAAACTACCCTGAGATTTCACCTAACTGAAATTTGAATGTCAATCATTAAAAACACAAACAACAACAAATGTTGGTGAGGGTGTGGAGAAGTGGGAACTCTAATACATTGTTCATAGAATTGAAGATTAGTGCAACCACTTTGGAAAACAGTATGGAGGCTCCTCAGAAGAATGGGAATGAACCTACCATATGATCCAGCAGTACCACTTCTGGGTATCTACCCAAAACAATGGAAACCAAATTACCAGAATAACGCATGCATATCTAAGTTTATAGCTGCACAATTCACAATTGCCAAACTATTGATCTATCCAAGATGTCCATCAACATATGAATGGATTTCAAAACTATGGGATAGGTATACAATGGAATTTTACTCAGCCATAAAGAAGAACAAAATCATGTTATTTTCAGGGAAATAGATGCAACTGGAAAACATTATATTAAGTGAGATTAGTCACAAAAAGTAAAAAATTGTATGTTCTTCCTAATGTGCAGAAGCTAGACAGAAAGTAGATCATAAGAGGGACTCTAGACAAAGAAGGAGAAACCTCGGATGACCAAAGAAGATGATTTAACTGAAGGTGATGGAGGGTGGGGGGAACACCCTAATGCACCTGATGTACTTTCACAAACATATCTAAGTCAATCACTAAACTGAACTTGTGAAGAAGGGAGGGCGAGGAAGTGGGGAGGGAATTGGGGAAGGGTTAAATAAGAGGTGTGTGCATGTATGCCTGTACCATCTTGTACCTCATGAAGATGTATGATTACAATGCACTAATTAAAATATATAATAAAATATTGACTATTAAAAAAGAAATATGTAAAAATGAATGTATATTTGAATATTTAATTTACCACAAGCATTTTTCTCATACATATATATACATTGATACAAAAGCTTGATGCCAGCTTTTCTCTACTCCTGAGACACCTTCTCCTTGCTCATACAATAAAACAAATTGTCTTTTTCATTCTCTGAAGAGATATGGATCAACATTTGAACAAAAAGAAAATAATAGTGATAACTAGTTCTACTGACCCTTCTATTGTGGGTGCTTCTTTAATCTCAACTCACACAGATTAATGACAACAATCAATGGTACAAGTGACCTCAGGAAATGCCACACAGTCCATGCCTCTTTAAGGCTTAGTGTCCCAACTCTCAAAGAGCAAACGTATTACATACTCAATTTAGCCAACAAATCTATAGCCAGTGGGCATGGGGAGTAGTGTCTATCATAAACATTTCCTCAAAGGCTATCTTTCTAAACACCTTTCTTATTTTAACAAAACCGTGAATTAGAAGATGTTCATCAGAGTCTCATTATCTCTTATCAAAACCAAAGCAACCAGATACTCCCTCTTGTTTGCTAAAACATAAGATTTAGGATCATCCATCAGAGGTTACCATCTGGGATTATGTGTAATGAATGAGAGGATAAAAATGCAGAAACAGCTGGGGAATCATTCATAGCAGCAATGAGAAGCCACTGGAGAGATCCAGGGCTCTAGTGCCAGCAACAGCAGACTAGTCAGCTGTTTTAGTGGATTTCATCATTCTACTTTTTTTTGATGCTCAACTTCCCTTGGTTTCTGTCTAGTTTATGGTTGGGTTCAAGAGATGAAAAAGGTGATACTACCACTGACAGTGTGGAAATACAGAGGATGATCAGAAACTATTTTGGAAAACTATACTCCAACAAAATGGAAAATCTAGAAGAAATTGACAATTTTCTAGATACATATAACCTTCCTAAACTGAGTCAAGAAGATATAGAAAACTTAAATCGACCAATAACAATCAAAGAAATAGAAACAGCAACAAAGAGTTTACCATCAAACAAAAGCCCAGGGCCAGATGGTTTTCCAAGTGAATTTTATAAAACATTTATAGAAGAGCTAATCCCAATACTCCTCAAACTATTCCGCAAAATAGAAACAGGACCCTCCCAAACACATTCTATGAAGCCAATATCACATTAATACCAAAGCCAAATAAAGACAGCTCAAGAAAAGAAAACTATAGGCCTATATCATTGATGAACTTAGATGCAAAATTGCTAAACAAAATACTAGCAATGCACATTCAAAACCACATTGAGAAAATTATTCACCATGAACAAGTCAGGTTCATCCCAGGGATGCAAAGCTGGTTCAACATAATTCACCACATAAACAGAATCAAAGACAAAAATCACATGATCATCTCAATTGATGCTGAAAAAACATATGACAAGATCCAACACCCATTCATGCTAAAAGCATTTCAGAGAATCGGAATAGAAGGAGCATACCTCAAAATCATAGAGGCAATATACAATAGGCCCACAGCCAATACCATATTAAATGGAGAAAAACTGCAAGAGTTCCCACTAAAAACAGGAACAAGACAAGGATGTCCATTATCACCTCTTCTGTTCAACATAGTACTTGAGACTCTAATCAAAGCAATAAGTCAAGAGAAGGAAATCAAAGAGGTAAAAATAGGGAAAGAAGAACTAAAACTATCCCTTTTTGCAGATGACATGATACATACTATACTTGGGTTCTCAAGCCTTTCAATAGACATTCTTAGCAGTTGAACACAAATCTGGTATGATCTGGTATGTTCTGTTCTTTTTTTTTTTTTCCTTAATTAGCCATGGAACTCTTTTTCTTCCAATTATGCAAATAATATTGAACTGATTTAAATAAAGAACTGCTAAGGTCAAAGATCATAAGGCTCATTATCAACCACCAGCCTCTAAACTGCCTGTTTTAGATGCATCCTGAAGGCAGGATGCTGGCCTCTCAATAACTATAGAAATGCAGCAAGAAGCAGGGGAGTCACCAGCACAAATATTCTTGAGGCAGAGGAATATGTTTGATACTAATTATATTCCTGTCATGACAGTGTTTTTTCACTTTATATCTTGCTTTTTAATGTGACAAGTTGTTGATAATGATACCTCAGCTTTTGACAAATCCACAAAAGGAAAAAGTAAACTCATGTGATTTGAAGAAAACAGGTCAAATTCCATAAGGATTGAATCTCTTGATAGTTTTGCAAGATTTGGGCAAAATCTGTGCTTTTAAGTAGAGACACCTTCATAGATCTGCGCATATCAATGGCCATGTCAGAATTTCTTGATGGTGAGGCTTATGTGTATTTATATTAAACTGCACAAACAACTTAGATATTTATTCCTACTGAAGAACCACTCTTTTATAGATGCTAAAGAGGCAAAATCTGATTAAAAATACCAAAGTCCTAACTGCTGATATCTATGTAAATAGAATGAATATTGTCAACATTCTTCATTCTTTTCAGCACTAACTCATTTTTATAGGATTTTTCTCCTTTCATTTGTTCCTAGTCTTGCCACAAACTCTGTGAGCTTTTATAAACCATATTTCATTTCTTTTCATCTTTACTAGCAGTGCTTTCTCAAAGACATTGCACTCATGACTGCCAAAATCAGAAATCTGACTGTGTACTTTCTCCATTTACTGTCCCACCAGTACTCTCTAGTCATATATTCACACCAGAAGGGAGTGTTACATGAAGCCAACATGTAAAGAAATAAGATAAAAAATTAAAATTTGATAATTTCATAGAGTTGATAGTATACACTTGAAGTATTTAATGCTGAAATAAGCATATAATATGCTTAAAATGAATTTGTACTCATAGAGAACAGAAAAAATATGAAGAGTGATAAAAACTAATACCTTTGTCATGATTATAATGATATTCTTTTTCATTATGTTATACTTAATGGCTTATAATACTAATAAAACTATATATTTTCTAAAATAAAGGGTGACGTTCATTCATTGTCTAAGCAATATAAATTACCGTTTAAGTATTCAAACAATGAATACATAGGTATACAATCATATGCCAAATAACTGGAGTGTTTGTTAAGAGATTAATTGAATTGCAAGTGTCATAGTATCATTCAATTATCATGCTACAATTCCACATTAATCTTAACCATGACCCCACACAACCCAGAGTTACTCATCTTGTTTCTAGAAACAGTGTGACATGGAAATCACTTGTAAAGTCTCATAATCAGTACACTTAGAAGAACCAACAAGTAATCTGTTCAATGAAATCCATCTAGACTCCCCTATGGTCAATGCAGTATTCTTATTTGGTTTTTAAGCCTAGCTTTGTCTTCTTAATTTGCATTTTTGATCTTCTTAACCTCTGGAAAGGTAGATCTCTGTGTGGGTACCCATTATAAATATCTCTGCTAACTCTGACAGGAGTCCTTGACCTTGCAAAAATTAATTCTGTAACAGTGTTAACCACTAGTGTCCATCTCTCTGAAGCACTGCAGAGGCAGGATGCCACAGGCTACTGTTTGTTACTGACACCCTTAAGATATTCAAATGTAAATCTTATTTCCCATTGTTGAAAGAATAATGGTAATATCTTTTACTTTACGTATATTCTTTTATATATTTGCATATGTAATGGCTTGTCTTTTATATATATATATGCATATATATATATTCATTAATTACTTTTCCCCTACCATAGCTAAAATAGTATTTATCCATAGTATTGCCTATCATGAACAGAACTAAACTACGTTTATCAGAATAAGCAAATTATTGAAATATGCTAATCTCTAGACCAGAAAATAACTTTGGGTCATAGTGAAAATTCTCTTGTGCACTGTCCAGTCTGGTAACCACTGACATATATGGTTTTGGTTATTGAGCACTTAAAGTAAAAGATTTTAAAAATAGGAAGAAGAATAATTAAAGAACTTTAATTTTCCATTTTATTAAATTTTCATTAACAAGTTTAAATTAATCCTCATGTGGCTAGTGGCTGTACTATACAGCATTTCAGATATAGACTGTGATTTTTTTAAAGGACTTCTGTCTGCTTTTTATCTCCAAAACTGTGAATGATACACATAATAAATATACTCCATTAACAATGTTTATTAAATTAGTAAGTGAGTGAATGATAATTGTGCGGTATGAGATCAGCTTTTAACTTTAAGAAAAACTGAAATAATAGGCACATGGAAACTGGGACAGAGCACTGAACTCAGAACAGTATGCTAAATAAATAATAAGCGCATGTATATTTTAGAGTAGCTTCTTGTAGTGTTCCTTCTGACTATGTCCTTTTCATTCTGCAATGCAAACTGGGAAATCTGAACAACAGTTGAACTCTGAAAACTAGACAGTCGTACTTCAACACTGAATCTGAAAGAATGTGAATTGTTAGGCTGTTGACTCACAAAAACAATGGCAAATTGGTTGCCTCTGTTGGTCAGCATCTCAAGACTCACTCAGGAAAGTTGTTCAAAGGAGAAGAAACATGCAGAAGCAGATGCCGTATTTTTCAGTCCCTCCTCAAGAGCACTATTTATTTATTCATTTATTTATTATTATTTTGTAGTATTGGGGATTGAACCCAGGTACAGTCTACATCCATGATACAGCCCCAGCCCTATTTTTATCCTTTATTTTGAAACAGGGTCTCACTAAGTTGCAAAGGGCCTCACTAAGTAGCTGAGGCTGGCCCCAAACCTGAGATCCTCCTATCTCAGCCTCTCGAGTTCTGGGATTACAGGGGTACGCCACTGTGCTCAACT
Source organism: Graphiurus murinus (assembly GCA_004027655.1). Taxonomy (NCBI): domain Eukaryota; kingdom Metazoa; phylum Chordata; class Mammalia; order Rodentia; family Gliridae; genus Graphiurus; species Graphiurus murinus. The sequence continues at coordinate 64,983 of PVLC010001698.1, forward strand.
CTTCAAGAGCATTTTTTTTTTACCACACTAACACTCAACATCAATTCTTGCTTTACCTTCTATCTTCTGTCTTTCATATGATAAAAATAATTGTAGAAAAGCATTTTTGTTATCATCTGAAGTTTTCATTATTTTCTCTCTATAAAATACTAAAAAAAGTTGGGTTCTATTTTAGTTTAAAATAATTGGCTGATCCTCATAAAATCTTAAATAGGAAAAATGAAACAGCTTTGAGGAAGTTAATAATGCTATATGAATTCAATGTACTAATAATTATAATTATTTAAAAGTTCAGTTATTTCTTTTTTAAGTTGGTGATATCTTTGACCCTGGTGAAGCTGCCTCAGACTTTATTGGGGACCATTAACATTTAACAAAGGGTCTAATTACTCATGAAAATCTACCAAAAGTTTAAAGAAACTGTTTCTTAAGCCAATTAGCAGGCAGAAACCCATTGATTGAAGTTTAACCCACATAAAATTGAACATATCCTAGGCTAAAACATGAATGTAACAAGGAATTACTCTGCACAGATTACTGGCATTTGCAGTTTCCTACTCTATTTTAATTAACTGAATGCAGAGACACAAACTTTATACCTGAAGTATAATTGATATGTTTATGGCTCTTGCAGAATCTGTGTGACTTTAAGGAAGTCACTAAATCTCTTCATACCTTAATTTACACTCCATTAATCTGTAGGAGGATAAGGAGTGAGGACCTCACTAGTGTGTAGGGCTGCCATAACAAATATCAAACACTGGGTAGAATAAACAATAGATCCTGTTATGAAGGATAAAATTGAAGAGCAACAGGTAAGCAGGTTGGTTTCCTGAGGTCTCTCTTTTTGGCTTATAGATGTCTGACTTCTAGTTGTATCTTCATATGGCCTTTCCTCTGAGATAACATCCCCCTTATCTCTTTGTATGTTCAAACTTCCTTCTCTTCCATCAGACAATAGTCTGATAACATTAGGATCCACACACTAACAACCTCATTTTAATTTAATCATCTCTTTAATGAGCCTATCTCTAAACAGTTATATTTTGAGGTACTGCACATATGAGTTTTAATATGTAAATTATGATGGGACACAATTCAACCTTTTTGATCCACTCTACTTCTTTCTCAAGAGTTTCATGCAATTAGATTATGATTAATTTGGGTCAGTTCATCTAGGAGCAATCAGCATTAATGTGACTGACTTTTTCTAACTATGTCTCCATAAGACTTTTCCTATCCTACTGCCATTAGTGATATTGTCCAATCTCAGAGGCTTTTTTTGAAATTGTTGAAAAAGAGAGACTCTAGCTATGATATCATTCCAGCACCTCTTTTCCAGAGAGGAACTATAGCATAATAACTGACATTTGTAGAATATTAACTACATGACAGATACTCTGTTAAGAGTTGTAGATGTAGTTCTTAGACATTCACTCCTGAGGTAGGTGGTATCATAGTCCTGATTTGGGGGGGTGGTGAAGAAAGAGGACACAAGGTTACTAAGTGCGGGCACCTGGGACTAGAAACCAGATAATCTGAGTCCTAAGTGAAAACAGCACTGGAGGAAATAGGATTTGAATTCTGGAAATCTAAATCCAGAGTGCAAATAGCATAAAACAGTCTGAAATCCTTGATGATTTCATAGTTGTCACTTTTTGGCTAGGTATACTCAAACAAATTCATTAACTCCTGGGCATCTCCCTGTAACAGTGCCTATATTACAAAGTTGCTATAATAATAAGTGAGTTACATATAAAGAGAATTTGCAAATTATAAATCATATTATAAATTCTAATTTTTAAAAATCATTTCCAAATAGTTGACTAAACCAGCAGGTGGATACATCCTTACTAGACTTGAAGATCTAGTCACAGTGTCATAGCTGTCAGATTAGTCATGACAAAACAGACCACATTTTCCATGCAGAGGGAACAAACAAAGCTAAGGTGCATAAGGAATCACATTTTCTAGTTTATTCATTCATCTACATATTAATAAATACATTAATTTGATATTTAATTACCTTGTACCTTTTACTAAAAGAGCTAATACTATAGCAGTAGAATCAAATATATAATTACACACAACTATTTCTATAACACAGTTCCTCATAACATGCACAAAAAAGGTACAACTCATATTCTGTTAGGGAAATGGACAGTGAAGACATCAGGAAGGATCTCATGGAGCAGGAAATATTTGTGGACAGAGATAGGTATCCTCAGGTAGGGAAGAATGGAAGACACATTAACATTTGAATCACAACCTTCAACATTAAAAAGGTAAAGTATGTTCCTGCTAGATTGCCACTCATACAAGTCTGAGCATCAGAAGCGTGCATAGGACCAGGCATGGTTGGAAACCTGGGGATGATTAATATTGAAACTGTGGTAGTTATCTAGAATTAGGACATGAATGTCGTTATATTAAAAATAAACATTATACTATAGGAAAATCACAGGGCTTTACTCACAGTTCTCTATTCTTAAAGACAATCTCATATCAAAATTTAGAAAACATTTAAAATACACAACAATTGTCCCAAAAGTATTAATGCAAATACTATTGGAATAATGTAGATAAGTAGTTAATAATGTTAATGCCTCAAAAGTTGAAATGGAGAATGATTGATTTAGAAGTAAAATTCATGAAAGCATTCAGAAGCAAAATTCATGAAAGATGGTAACTTATTGGATGTGAAAGAGAAAGAGAGAAAAAAAAGAAAAAGAAAAGGAAAAGCTACTAAAGTGAACCATAGGAAAATTGCTGTTTTATGTAAAAAATATTAGAATGTTGACAATAAGTTTTAACCTAATAGTATAATACTTAAGTTTAGAGCTATTGGGTTAAGTGAATGGGTGATTCATTAGCTGGGAGCATACATAGAAGAATAGATCAATGTTTGAGAGAGAAGAGTGACTTTAATTCAATAGGAATACTTGAAAATATTAAAATGTGTAAATAGGCACTACAGAGAGAGGTCCATGTGACCTCGGGGTGTCCACAGCAGTTGACACTAAAAGAGTTAATTAGATCATCCATGTAGAATGTGAAGAAAAAATACAGAAGGATCTGAGGATGAAGCCATGTGTTTGTAAATGTTCACAAGTGTGTGTGTGGGGGGGAAATATTTAAGACAAAAGTATGGAAATGAAAAGAGACTAATGATAAAGTAGGTAGAAGAATAATTAATTCTGTATAACCTAAAGAATAAAATAAATTTAAATCAGTCTAGTTGGTTAAGAGCTGAATGTGAGAACCAAGATGTCTCTATTGACTCTTGTAGGAATCAGAATATCCCTGGTGTCATTTTTCAGTATAAAAGCAATTTCTATGCAATAACAAGTACAAACCACTACAGGTAGAAGAGTGGATTAAATGCCTAGATATAGACAGAATTAGTAAAAAAATTTCTAGATGCCTTGAGAAGAGAAGATGAAACAGCAGTAGATGGAGAGAGGCAGCATTAAAAGAAAGGTTTGATATTTTAATTTTGTGACATTTTTACCTGAGGTAGATAAAAATAATGTCTTTTTAAAGATCAATAGGATAGTCTAGTCCACAGAGAATGACTAAAGATATGGGATGAGATGGTCTAGTCCACAGAGAATGACTAAAAATATGGGATGAGAGAGCGTATAGATATATTCACAGTAGTAGCATGGTTAGACTTGTCATTACAGAACCCAGAAATATGCCCCACACATGTCCCTCTTCCAAAAGAAAAATGGACCACAGAAGGAATGACCACAGCAAATGGGGTTAAAATATATCAGGAACACCTTAGTACCCCTGTCCCAAATGTGAGAATAATAAAATACAGGGCATTTTTTTAACACAAAAGTATTTATACATGGTAGGTACCTATACATCAGCATGTACATGTGACATTTATTTAAGCAATCAAAGATATTATATCTTATAAGCTTTTACTTTATATATGAAAGAGATAATTACATTTTAAAATTTCTTTTTTTGTAATTTTATATTCCTAAAAGTGTGGTGTGTGTGTGTGTGTGTGTGTGTGTGTGTGTGTGTGTGTGTGTGTGTTTCTTACCATCTTAAGTCCAGTGAAACATGACTAAGATGAATTAAAATCTGTTAAGGAAAATTAAGTAGAAGAGTTTAAATTTTTTAATCCATATTTGAACATGATTTTTCAGTCAGGGCATATGCTCCTGGAAGAACGATAACATATTTTATTTTTAAAATTATTAGATCAAACATTTAGAGAATGAAAGTTGATAGTTCCTAAATGTTGTACAATACTATCTAAAATGAACATAAATTTTACAAATCTTCAAGTTTTTATCCATTATAAGATGACCTTCAGAAATTACTTCTGCACCAATAACACTAAACATTGAAGGATGATACATGTGCAGAGCATTAAAGTTAGAAGTGTTTATGTGGCACACACTGCAAAAGATAAATTGGCATATCTGCCAGAGCACCACTATGCTAAAATCACATCTATGTCTCTTCCCATTTCACCTGAGCAAATAGCAATGAAATATATGTGTTAAAGGAATCTTTAAGTGCTACACATCATAATTTTAGCTTTCTAAGGTAAGAGTAAAAAGTAATGATAGCAGCAGTCTAAATTCTTGGGTCAAAAGGGACCCTGGATGCAAATGGCTTGAAGCCTGCTTAGGCCTGTTTAAGACCTTGAGATTTCAAGTCATCTGATTGTCTTGGAGTGATTTCAATCACCAACATGCAGGAGGAGGAAGTGGCCTCAGGAAGGCTTTAAAACTTATAAAAAACCCAATAATTCAAGTCTTTAGAAATTGATTCTAAATGAAGAGAAATTTTTAAAAATCTTACATAGAGACCTCAGAATTTTTACACTATACTTTCAAACGTTTCTCTCTCTCTCGTCTACTTACTCTTTCTCAGAGAAATAGGCATTCATCCTGCTTGCCAAGACAAACGCTTCCCCTAGTATCCAGAATACATTATCTACTGTGTTTTCTAGTTCCTTGATACATTCTTTACCTGAAGTCTTTCTTTTTTTTTTTTTTTTTTTTTTTTTGGTACTTGGGATTGAACTGGCATTCTACCTCTGAGCTATATCCCCAACCTTATTTTTTATTCTTTATTGTGAAATAGAGTCTCACTAAGTTGTGGAGAGCCTCACTAGGTAGCTGAGGCTGGCCGAGAACCTGGATCCTCCGGTCACAGCCTCCCAAATACTGGGATTACAAGCGTGTGCCGCCACACCTGGCTTTGAAGTCTTTCTTATCATTCAGTTTCTCTCTTCTAAATAAAAATCCATAGCTTTTTGAAATTTCAGCTCTACTTTCTAAATAAATCAAAATACAACAAAAATAAGCCAGTAATATCATTCCTAGACTTATTTGCAGGTACACAGTTTATTTTCTTTACCTTTAAAGATATACTGGATTAAAATAATTTTCTATTATTTTCTCTCATGATTCTATGGAGTTAATTGGGTTCTAGTGGAAAATTTTAATTCAGAGTTTCCCCCTTGTAACTTCTTTCTTTCTTTTTTTTTTTTCTTTTTTTTCTTTTTCCAGATGAGGATTGGTGCTCTAGTCATAAGAAGCCATCATCACGAGTGTTTGATCTGACATTTCTCTTCATAAAGTCTCCTCACATGGCTAGCTAGGGTTTTCACACCGATGGCCAAGTCATAATCAGACTTTTTATGTGGTGCCTGACTTTCTCTTTAGTAAATATTTTGAGAGGTAAGAGGAGGAAGCCACTGGGACCCATCTCTCAGTAGGAGGAATGTCAAATAACTTGTGGCCATCTTTATTCTTCTATATGTGCCTCTTTACTTTCCTTCATGGAAAACATTCTCATAACAATGCTAAACCTATGCTCTTACCACACTATTTCTATTCATGTGTCATCCACAGTCACATAACCAACATTAACTGAGAGTTTGTAAACTGCTAGTTACTATGTTAGGTACTTTGTTTAGATTACCTCAAGTCTACAAAGTAGATATTATTGTTATAGATGCCATTTTAAACATGAGCAAAAAAGAACTTCAGAAGATTCGAGTTTCTTTTGTATGGTCACATTCTTTTTTTTTTTTTTTTTTCAGTACTGGGGATTGAACTCAGGGGCATTCTACATCCAAGCTATACCTCCAGCCCTATTTTTTATTCTTTATTTTGAAACAGAGTCTCACTAAGTTGCGGAGGGCCTCACTAGGTAGCTGAGGCTGGCCACGAACCTGGATCCTCCAGTCACAGCCTCCCAAATGCTGGGATTATAAGCTTGCACCACCATGCCCGGTTTATGGTCACATTCTTAATCAGCTTCTACTTTCCAATGAAATAATCTTAACTGGGTGGACAAAACAACAACAAAAACACTTTTCTTATAGTGTGAGAAGCTAGAAGTCCAAGAACAAGGTGCCAACATGGTTAAAATTTGGTTGAGGGACCTCTTCTTGGCCAGTAGATAATAGTTTTCTCATTATCTCTTCACATGAGGTGAGGGTGGAGCAAAGTCTTCCTCTTCTCATAAGACCACAGTCCTATCAGGTTAGACCCCTACTCATATGATCTCATTTCATCCTAACTCCTTCCTAAGGATCACATTTCTAGATATAATCAGTCATCTTGGGGTTTGGGCTTCAACACGAATTTTGAGAGAACCCTATTCAGTCCACAGCATTCTACCACCAATAATTCATGTCCATATTATATGCAAAATATATTGATTCCATCCCATAGTTCAAAATAACTAATTCCAGCCTCAACTCTAAAATCTAGCCAAAAGTGTCATTTAATGTCATCTAAATTATATACAGGTGATATTTGAGATATAATTCATCCCATCCTAACATGAAGTTCCTCTCTAGCTTGAACCCATGTGCTTTCAAATACAATTGTGGAATAGACACAGATTAGATGTATCCTGATCTTAATGTCAGGGTGTTCCAAGAAATAAAACCATATACATGCAGATAGAATACACAAGAAAAAACATATTTATTGTGAGGACCTGACTTATGCAATCATGAAGGCTGTGAAGTCCCAAAAACTGCAGTCAGTAAGCTGGAGGCCCTGGACAGCTGATGTATAGTTTTAGTCCAAGGCCAAAGGTCTGAGGATCAAGAGAGCTTATGGCATAAGTTCTATTCTGAAATCTGGCAAGCTAGAGACCAAGAAATGCTAATGTTTCAGTTGAAGTCTAAATGCCAGAAGAGATTGATATGTCAAGAATAGACAAGAATAATTCCCTTCTACTTGTGGTAAAGTAAACTTTTAATAGTCTCTTCAGACATTCAACTGATAGAATGAGGGCCATACACATTCAGGAGGGCAATCTGCTTTACTGAGATCACTGATTTATCTAAAACCACTTTCACAGACACACCAAGCATAATGTTGACCAAACATCTGGACATTCTGTGGCCCTATCAAGTTGAAACATAAAATTAACCATCATAATCAAATAGTTGTATATTTAGTACACTGACTGGTAATTTTGTTACCCTGTTTCCACTTGCTTATTCTTTAATTCCTCACAATGTGATTTTATTTTAGTTGAAATTTTCACATCAAGGTCACCATTGATTTGCTATTTATATGAACCAAATGTTTTTATTCTGCCCTTTCTTGATTTCTGTGTGGGTTTATATACTGATCAATTTATTTTCTTGGAATATTTATTTATTCATTTCCATAATCTATTTGACTTTGGATCTTTTTCCACATCTGTGACTATCATTTTTCTTAATCTCACTAAAGTTCACAGTTCCAGAAACTATCTTTCTATGTACTTGATTTCTGATAATTTATATTTAGTATTCTTATTTCTCTCAAACTCATTTCATAATTTTAAACTCTTCAGTAATCATTTCTACCCAAATGTTCAAACTTGACATGCCTCTGAATGATTATTAATTTTTCATTCTCAAACCTGCTATTGCACATTTCCCCATATGCTTATTTAGGATAAAAGCAGGTTTTTTTTTTTTTTTTTTCTGACTCTCAATCACTAAGGCTTAAAATTGCTGTGACGTGATGATCTATTCAATGTCTGTCCTGTAGCTCCTCTTTTGGGAAAAATAATCTTCCTGTCCCTCAGTTCAAGGGTTTCAAACAGGACTTACCTAACCACCAGCTCTAAGTATGGGCATGTGACTGAAGTTGAGCCATGGAGAATCATATTCTGTGATTTTTTAATTTTGTTTGCTTTTTGTCTGAAGTATATAGAAAAGATGTTCCATTTTTATGGAGATTTTCTAGACCCTATGATAATGTAATTCTGGAGTTGCTACGAGTCATCTTCTACAAACTACAGAGAGCCTGTCAGAAGTTGAAGCCAGTAAGAGGGGAGCAGATCTGAAAAACAGTGAGAGGTAGACTGCCTTGGTTCAAGTGAATGAACCAATACATTTTCATTTTCATTTAAGTAAGTTTGAGTGGGCTCCCTGTCACTTGTAATCTGCAAAGTCCTGACAGATGCCCCTGCCTCTTATATTTGACTCTTGTTCTCTTATCCAATTCCTGTTAACTAACCTCCTAAAAATCCTATTATATATCTATCTATCTATCTATCTATCTATCTATCTATCTATATATATATATATATATATATCGTAACTACTACCTAGCCTAAAACTTAATATTGTGTCATTCTGAGTAAAGCAATAGCCATCCACTTATTGGACAACTTTGTTTCCCAGTCAAACTTATTTAATGTTCCAAGAACTATGATTCTAAATTACAGTTTTGATTTGCTCAAATTTCTTTGCTTGTCTTTTAAGGCCATTCACAGTCTGTCTGTATTTATATGAAAAATATTTATCTCCCAAGACATTATTTCATATAGCAGAATGCAGCCCTTAAGAGCACAGACTCTGGAAGCAGGCTCTGGAGTTTAAATCCAGGATCTGCCTCTCCTTAGTCATGTAAATTGACCATGTTTCTTAACTTCTCTATGCATCATAAAGAAGTTTCCTTATCTGTTCAATGGAGGTAATAATAGCACTCACCTCATAATGTTGTTATGAGGATTAAATTAATCAATATTAGTGAAGCATAGTGAGCATGCCTAGCACATAAGTGTTAAAGAAAATAAAATACTTGAGCAAAGAGATTTTATTTTTTTATTTTTTATTTATTTTTTAGTTGTGCCTAACAAATTATCATTTATGGGACACCACCATTTGGTAAATGAAGAATAAATAAATGAATAAAAGCAGCCTCAGCTTCTCTTTTCTTTCCAGGTAAATGAACCTTCCTGCTCCCTAGGAAGATGCACACTTATGTTTCTATTCATGTGCCATTAAACATGCTATATCTTAAGCCTATAATTTTTTTATCTTCACTATTAAATGAAATAATCTCCATGCTTCAATGCCATACTCAAAAGCTATATTCTTAAGGCAATTGTACTAGATTCCTCAAACCAAAAACAAATATAACTTGCCCCCTAAAAAAAGAAAATCCACATTTTGAGTTATCTAGACTTCTCATTATGCTCTGTGTCATACTAATATATATATATATATATATTCTTCTTTCTGAAGGATAATTATTATAGGTGGTGGAAGGATCCCCTTTGTAGTTTCCCATGGCACCTAACACAGGGTCTTGCATGAGGCAGGTATTCAATATTTATTTTTGAGTTACTATATATGAATGTCATGAATAAAATTTATTTCTTTTTTAATTTATTTTTATTGATGCATTATAATCAAACTGCTAAACAAAATACTAGCAATGTGCATTCAAAACAACATCAAGAAAATTATACACCATGACCAAGTTGGGTTCATCCCAGTGATGCAAGGCTGGTTCAACATACGAAAAACAATCCATGTAATTCACCACATAAACAGAATCAAAGACAAATCACATGATCATCTCAATTGATGTTGAAAAAGCATTTGGTAAAATCCAACACCCATTCATGCTAAAAGCAATGCAGAGAATCAGAATAGAAGGAACATACCTCAGCATCATAAAGGCAATATACAATAGGCCCACAGCCAATAGGCCCACAGCCATCATTATATTAAATGGGGAAAAAACTGCAAGAATTCCCACTAAAGGCAGGAACAAAACAAGGATGTCCATTATTGCCACTTCTGTTCAATATAGTACTTGAGATTCTAGCCAGAGTAATAAGGCAAGAGAAGGAAATCAAAGGGGTAAAAATAGGGAAAGAAGAACTAAAACTATCCCTTTTTCAGAAGACATGATACTATATTTAAAAGATCCAACAAATGGAACCAAAAGGCTTATAGAACTGATCGACATATTCAGCAAAGTGTCTGGATACAAAATTAACCTTAAAAAATCAGAAGTTTTCATCTACGCATCCTAGGGGCAATCTCCAGACTTCGAGATGCCAGTGTAGCCATAGCAGAAGAGACAGTATAATTGCTCATATATGTAGATAGCAACTGCCAGGGGTGAGGGGGCCCAGCTAGGCTCCCACACCTCCCCCGTTATAATTTTAAAATGCATGAAGGACTGTGCCTGTCTTAGGTCGTTTCCTCCTACTTCTTGGAAAGTAAAGATATGACCCTAAAGGAGTATGGTTTTATGATTCTAGAAAGTTTGCTTTACCAGGCTATGTTAAGAATGTGGGCTATACATGTAAAACAAAGAAGTGGTGCTATTTGTGATCTGATAATGATTGATATGTCATAAATGTCTATGTAACCCTGCTGTACTCAAGAAATGTATAAAAGAATCCATGCTAAAAAATAAAAAAAAAATCAGAAGTTTTCCTGTATGCCAACCATAAATCCACTGGAAAAAAAAAATCCAGAAAAGAATTCCACTCACAATACCACCCCCAAAAATAAAATACTTAGGAATACACCTAAGTAAGGAAGTAAAGTAAGGAGGTAAAAGGCCTCTATAAGGAAAACTATAAAAAGTTGAAAAAAGAATTTGATGAAGACCTTAGAAGATGGAAAGACCTTACAGGCTCTTGGATAGGCAGAATAAATATCATCAAAATGGCCATCCTCCCAAAAGTGATCTACAGATTCAATGCAATACCCATTAAATTACCAAGGCCACTCCTCACTGACATAGAAAAATCTGTCCTTAAATTCATCTGGAACAACAAAAAAGCCCAGAATAGCCAAAGTCGTTCTTAGCAACAAGAACCATGCAGGAGGCATCACAATACCTGACTTTAAACTATACTACAAAGCCACAGTAATAAAAACAGCGTGATATTGGCACAAAAACAGACACATAGACCAGTGGAGCAGAATAGAGGATTTAGAAAAAAATCCACACACTTATAGTCAATTGATTTTTTACAAAGGAGCCAAAAACATATACTAGAAAAAAGATAGCCTCTTCAACAAATGGTTTTGGCAAAACTGGTTAACCATATGCAGGAAAATGGAAACAAACCCACTTTCTGATCCTGCACAAGAGCCAATTCCAGATGGATCAAATAAGACTTATTTCTAATAAACATATTATATATATATATATATATATATATATATATATATATATATATGCTCTAATTGGACTATGAAAAAGAAATGTTACAATATTAATGGACCAAATAGGTCAAAAGCTTTAGATTTCTTTGAATCTGATCAGACCTTACTCAAACCAGAAGCTACAAACCTCACATTATCTGTTTTGAAATAAAACAAGGAGATAGCAGAGCCGGGCATGGTAGTGCACACTTGTAATCCCAGTACTTGGGAGGCTGAGACCGGAGGATCCAGGTTCACGGCCAGCCTCAGGTACTTAGTGAAGCTCTCCAAAACTTAGTGAGACCCTGTTTCAAAATAAAGAATACGAAATAGGGCTTCGGGTGTAGCTTGGAGGTAGAATGCCCCTGGGTTCAATACCCAGTTTTACAAGAAAAAAAAAAAAAGAGATCAGCTTCAGTAATTTATCAAGGCCCTCAGCAACTTAGTGAGACTTTGCTTCAAAACAAAACAAAACAAATTTAAAAAGAGCTAGTGGTGTATCTTGGAGGTAGAATGCCCCTGGGTTCCATCCCTAGTACCACAAAAACAAAAAAAAAGACTGGGCCATAGGATTTAAAAATAAATAAATAAATAAAATAAAAGAGATAGTAGGTTTACTGCAAATATAAGAAAATCAAATCAGGCATTACTTTGAGGAAATGACTAATATAATCAAAATATAGTTGATATATAAGATGCCATCATTTGAACCATAACTTATGAAATAGACATAATTAAATAAGTGGGACCCTCTAAAAACATACTAAAAACCATCTTGGAATGTCCATGAAATATTCACATCACAGGTTCTGAATGATAGACCTGTTGCATCAATCCAAGAATTATAAGATTGCAAGCCTAACTCTCTGGTTATATACAAAAAATTGCCAGCTAGATCTAAGAACTAAGAAATAAGTAGTTGAAACAGAACTTGAAAGAAAGAAAAAAAAATTTTAGTTCACATATTTAGCACCACATTGTGGAGCATGCCTACAATTCCATCTACTTGGGAGGTTGAGGCAGAAGGAACACTGTAGCCCAAGAGTTTATGCCTAGCCTGGGCAGCATAGTGAGAGTAACTCAAAGAAACAATATAAAAACTTAGAGAGTAAAAAAAAAATCATAGGTTTAATATTTTGTACCCAACTAACAGAAGAGTACTGATCAGTTAGTAATGATTGTGCGTGTGTGTGTGTGTGTGTGTGTGTGTGTGTGTTGGTAGGGGGGGATATTTCTTTCCTTTTTTTTTTTTTTTTTTTTTTACTTTGGTAGTAGTACTTGAGATTGACTGCAGAGGAATGCTCTACCACACAGTGACATACTTAGCCATTTTGAATTTTTATTTTGAAACAGGGTCTCACTAAGTTACAGAGGCTTGCCTTGTAATTATGATCCTCCTGCTTCAGCTTTCAAAGTAGCTGGGATTATAGGTATGTGCCACTATTTGGGGCCATGCCATGATTATACTTTTTTAATTTTTAGGGTAATTAAAACATTAAGTCACTCTCTTGTGAAAGAATTGTTAAGGAGTTTCGCTGCATAAGTTTGTAATCAAAACTGAAATACTTGGTGAAATTTCATTGGTTATATGCATATTATATTACTTGTATTCGTAGCACATTAATTATTTAATGGTAAAGAAATCAGAAATTAGGTAATACAAATATTCTTGTGACTGCACTAAGACCCTTTTAATATTTATGGATCTATAACAGAACTGAAGTTTGGATTTTCTAATAATGAATCATAGCTCAAATATTTAGTTTTAATCTGCAATAACCCTATACTGAAAATGAAAAAAAAACCTATATAACTATCTAGATTTGTCTCTTTATAGTGAAAAAATTGAAAATTAAGGGTCATATGTTTTCTCTCATATGAAGAAGCTAGGGAATAATTGGAATATAAGAGGGACTTTAGATAATGGAGGAGAAACTCCAGTGGAATGAGACAAGTGGATTTGGGGAGGAGGGGTTGGGGGTAGAGAGAGAGAATGAATGAAGAAAACACTTCCACTGACTTTATGACCATATGTAAGAATACCAAGTACAACCTCAATATTTTGTATGGCAAAGAAGGGGAGTAGGGAGGGCGGCAGGGGGAAAACTCACTAAGCACTGTATGCATGTATGCCACTGTCACTGTAAACTGCATTATGATGCGACTATAATGCACTAATAAAAGAAGTAAAAATAAAAATGAAAATGTTTTAAAAGGAAAAAATAAAAAGGCAAAAAATATAATTTAGAACTCATAGGTAAGTAAATTTCAGTTGTTTCATCATCAAAAAAAGTCTTTTAAAAAAGGTTTTTAAGTAAAATTACAATTAAAGCAATACGCATAAGGAGTGCTTTGCCATGTCTATATCAGTTTTCTATGGCTGTCATTTTAGTTCATTTACATCTTTAAAGACCCATTTCCAAATATAGTCTGAGGTACAGCAGGTTAAGGTTTCAACACCTGAATCTTTGGGAGAATATAATCCACCCATGACAGTGACATAATAAAGATTTTATTGATGAAAACTTGTTTCTTTATAATGCTCCCAGGATGTAAAACCAGAAGCAGTCAGTTTCTTGTATTTCTAGAGGCAAAATCTGATACATACATACATATATATGTATATTTTATACATATATTATCCATATGATAATCCCATATAGATAAGGGATTGAAAATAATATATAAATGCCCAGATACATCTAATGCAAGTTATAACCTGAAATTATATCCCACACTGTATTAATCTTGTATTTATTTGTGCAATTACAATATTAGGTGAAATCATATTATTAGAGTGAAAACTTAGATTATTAATAAGCAAGGTTGTAAATAACAGAATCTTTTACCACCCCTTCATAAATCCTTCTTGAACAGGACATTAAGGCATTTGTGTTGGATCATTTCCCTCCCTATCATAACATTCTCAGTTTACTCATAAATTACTTGGGAGTGAAAATTGACACAACTTTTCTGGAAAGATTTGGCCATATCTATTAAAATTAGGTTCATCTTCAAATCCTGCTCCCAGATTATCCTATTCCTTGAAAAGAATTATGTGATGACAGAGCATTTTTGCAACACTGTTTGTAATGGCAAAAAATTAAAAGGACTTAACAATCCAACATTAGGGGATTGTTTTAATATACAGCCAAGAGAAAGAATAAAAAAATTATTTCTGTATTAACAGAGAAAATCATCTAAAATTTATTGGTAAGTGAAAAAAGATAGATGTAGAGAAGTTTATAATCTCTCTCTCTCTATATATATATATATATATATTTATATATGTGTGTATACACATATGTGTGTATATGTACACACATGTATATACATATGTATGCATATATGTATATATATATACATATATTTTTTCATAAAAAAAAATCTGGAAGAACACAACAGACACTAGTTGAATACTTATCTAAGAAGGAACAGAGAAAGGTGTAGGGATATAATTTCTAACTAAAATCTCACTTATCCCTAAACTTTATATCTGAGTTTCCTACTTCCTGGGGAAATGGGAAAACTCAATAGACTTTACAGTTTTCACTTTGTGCGTGTGTGTGTGTGTGTGTGTGTGTGTATGTGTGTGTGCGTATGTGTGTGTATGTATGTATGTGTGTGTGTGCTAATTTAGGAGTTTTGACAACAGTTTTTTTTTTTATGGAGCTTCTGAAAGAGAGAGGTAAAGAAATATAATGCTAATATTGCATTGGTAGATTGAGAAACAATTCCATTCATTATAACAGTGACTATGATACATACTGTTTTTTGGGAAAAGTCATAGCTCTAATGTTTTATAAGAGAAATGCTACACGGAACAGGTTGAGTACTTCATGTGATATATTGTTTAACACATACAGTTTTCATAGGCTTAATGTTAAATTTTTTAAAGAGAAATGGTAAAGAGGACAAAGTTAGGTAGTTGTTTTGCTTTCAGTGAGTTGGTTGCTGTCAAAATTGAGCTTGTATGCTGTTGATCAGTAAATACTTAGTATATCCATGGATGAATGTTTCACCTATGTCATACTTCCTTGAAGGAGAAAGCATTTTGATAGAATTAGATAATCCCTATTTTATTAGAGTAGTGACAACTTCAGACTTGTTAAGAAAAATGGAATCCAAACAAGGAATGTATGATTTTGCTAAACAGAATAACTTTTAGTTTTCTAAAGCAGAAATAGATTTATTATGTATATGTATTTTATTTTTTTGAGGTACTGGGTATTGAACCCAGGGGCACCTCACCTCTGAGCTACACCTCCAGTACTATTTTTTATTCTTTTTTTGAAACAGGGTCTTACTAAGTTGCGGAGGGCCTCACTAAGTAGTTGAGGCTGGCTGCAAAACCGGATCCTCCAGTCTCAGCCTCCCAAGTACTGAGATTACAAGTGTGAGCCACCACGCCCAGTTTATGTATATGTTTTCTGATTAGATAACTAATATGTTTAATGTAAAGATTCAGAAAGTAGAGAAAATGTATACAACATTTGTTAACAGTTAAATATCTACATACATGTAAATATTATATTATGCTATAAAATATTATATTACAGAATATATACACATATAAGTTATAATTGTTAGCATATAACACATAACTTATATGTGTTAACATAGGCATACATAAATGATAATTTTTAATATCTGTCTTGAAATGATTTTTCACATAAAAGTACATCATTAACTTATTTTCTATGTAAATAAAAACACATCTATAATATGTTTTAATGGTAAGAAGAACGTAAATATATTTCCAGTCAAAGAAACATTCATATTTTCTAAATACTGCTTTTGAAGATAAAAATGATGATTATTTATGAAAATAAAGATAATTGGTGGTTTTCTTACCACACAGTTACTTTTAAAGAAATTATTTAATAATAAAGGAATGCTATTTCATAGTTATATAACATGTGTATGTGTCTATACAGATGCTTAAAGTATAGACATAACAATGTATGTGTCTATACAGATGCTTAAAGTATAGACGGACATATATAATTTATATCTGTGTATGAATGTGTGCATATTCATACATACATCTGTTATTGCAGAAATTCACATTTATTTTTAATTTTTTTTCTTTTTTTGCGGTACTGGGGATTGAACTCAGGGGCATTCTACCTTCGAGCTACACCCCCCAGCCCTATTTTTTATTCTTTATTTTGAAACCAGGTCTCACTAAGTTGAGGAGGGCCTCACTAGGTAGCTGAGGCTGGCCGCGAACCCGGATTCTCCGGTCTCAGCCTCCCGAATGCTGGGATTACAAGCGTGCGCCACCACGCCCGGCTCTATTTTTAAATTTGTATGCACATTACTTTAATGCTTTGAATTATTACAGACAAGCTTATAAACATGCTTCCCTCAGGGTGCTCTCCCTGCAAAGGCACTGGTATGCTGGCATAACTATGACACTCACAGTCATCATCAACCAAGTGGGTTTTATCTCTTCCTTTGAATGGTATTTATCATCTTACCTGATTAGCATTTTATACTCCATGTGTCTAAAAGTCTTTCTTTTCTTCTAAGACACATTAAGGACAATGCTAAAAGTGAAAATGCTAAAAGTATTCTGTCTCCCAAGCCACAAATTCAACTTTAAGGGCTTCATTTTAGCACTTTTCAGAACTGCCTGATTGTTCCACACACTAAAGAATAAGCAGCAATTGAAGTCAATCATGTTGAAATAGGAGGAGCTGAAGAAGGAAAAACTATCTAAATAGAGTTCAACTGTAAGAGATAAACAGTATTATTCCACATTAAAAAGCAGCATTTTCTTATCTCAAAACTTAAAAGAAAAATTTACCCTGAAAATTAAAAAAACACTCATTATATTGCCTGCATTATACAGTTATTTAAGTCTGATACTTGTACTTTTGTAACTACTATGTAACTTTATTCAGAAGTTCAAATATGACCTTCACAGTTTACCCATTGGATAGAGTGAAGAACCTTGCTGATGACAGAAAACATAAAAGACATAGTTTCTGCGGCTTTTGGTAGAAGAGTTCATGTACAAATTATTCTTTTTATTTATTTTATTTATTTTTTGGTGCTGGGGATTGAACCTAGGGCCTTGTGCATGCTAAGCATGCACTCCACTACTGAATTACATGCCAAGCCCTCATTTACAATTATTATAGTTTTTGGTGTCAGGTAATTCCCAAGCTTTCTTCACATTTGACACATATAAAAATAACATTTGGATTACTTCCCTAAATGTGGGTGCATTCCACAGTGGGAAACTAGATTATAGGTATTGGAAACAGCAGGCTCTCTGTGGCCTCAGTAAGCTGAGAGTGCCTCATCTATAGCTCATCAGTATAATGGCAATGTGGGAAAGAATACTGTTATTCAAAAAAAAAAAGTTACAAAATGAAACCATGGAATAATTAGAAGCACATATTGAGAATTGTTTTTAAATGTTAGGTTATGGAAAGCTTAATCCTAAAGTTAGACTGATAATGGCAAAGGTTTAAAAATTCAGTTACATACAAATTTAAATCATGTACTTCAAGTAGAGAAAAATAACAAAAAGGGATAAAATTTTAAAAAGATTAATTATATATAAGCATAGAAGAGAAGCACACAAAGAAAAGATTGTGAAAATGCAGCTAATCAGTGGGTAAATACAAACAAAATATAATATAAACAATAAAATTAAAATCAACTATCACAAGAAGCCCTATAAGAACATGGGGCTTCTTGCCATCACTTGATAAAGTAGGATGTTACTCAACTTTCATCAAAAATTGTGTGAAAAATACACTTTCAGATTTTATTGGTAAAATTATGAGTTATTTTCAAGTAATGTACACATGAGAATGTTTATGAAAATAAAAATTTGAAAAAATTAAAATATGCACTTAACAGCCTTTGGTTAAATAATATACTAGTCAAAATAAATTAACTTATTAAAAATTATTACATGTAACTATGGTAGATATTATAAACATTTTAAATATCTTAATGTTAAAATGTTCTGTTTTGTAACACAATGCATTATATAAGCATAGAGACATTTAAATTTGAAGAGATATAGACATCTTTTTTTGTGTATGTGCGTGTGGTACTGGGGATGGAACCTAGGAGCATTTTACCTCCAAGCAACACCCCCAGCCCTTTTTTATTTTTCACTTTGAAGCCAGTCTTACTCAGTTGATGAGAGACTCACTACTTGCTGAGATTGGCCTCAAACTTGCAATCTTCCAGTCTCAGCCTCCCAAGTACTGAGATTACAAGTATGTACCACCATTCTAGGTTTGAGACATCTTAATAAAATTATATATATATATATATATATATATAATTTGAATAGAAAACTATTTTTATTAGTTTTATAAAGTATTATTTTGTTTATTTGAATTCCTAATGCATATTCAAAACTTATATCTCTTGTGTAACGTAAATAACACATAAAATCCTTCATTTAACTAGTAAGTGATGGCTGAGTAGCAGATATTTTTATAAGATTCTAGATATTACCCATAATTTTAAAATATTTTGAGAAAAGAGGAGCTCTTATATACTGTCAGTGTGACTTCAAATTAGTACAACCACCATGGAGATAAATATGGAGGCTCTTAAAAAGACAAGAAATGGAGCCACCATATGACCCAGCTATATTCCTTTATGGTATCTTTTCAAAAGAATTAAAGTCAGAGTACTACAGTGGTACATGTATAATTTTACAGTAGCACAATTCACAAAATCCAAATCATGAAACCAATCTAGGTGTCTATCAACAGATAAATGGAAAAAGGAAATGTGCTATATACACAAAACAAAATTTTACGCAGTCATAAAGAAGAACAAAACTATGCAATTTGTAGGAAAATGGATAAAAATAGAGAATATTATACTAAGTGGCCATTCTCAGAAAGTCAAGGGTTGAATGTTTTCTCTCTTATGTGGAATTAAGAGAGAAGATATGAAACAAAAAATACTTTAGATAATTGAGAAGAATGACCGGTAGAATACTGTGAGGGGATTTGGGGAAGGCAGTAGGGAGGGGAAAAGGAAGAACAGATGAAAGAAACAATTCAAATTATGCTATGCCCATGTATGAATCTATCGTTACCAATCTCATTATTATAATATATATGGGAAGGGGGGAGGGTAGCAGGGTGGGACCAGAAGGGAAACACTCAAAGACATGTATGCATGTTTGTTTGAAGATGTCTAACTATAATGAACCAATAAAAGTATAAAAATAGAAAAACTGGTGAAGTACATCAACAATTAGATTTTTATTAATGAGTGCTCATAATTATCCATGATTATTTCTGACACACCATCATACAGAAGTGGCAATTTCTAAATCTATAATATCACAATTACAATTTAAATTCAATATTTATTGAGTATATGTTACATATGAGGTATTGTGTTTTCTATTATTTGGCTAAATGAAGAAAAATATACTGTGGCTAGCCTTAAGACATTTATAGATTGGTAGGAGAAATACTACATGCATCGCAAAACAGGTTGTGATAATTCTATGTAAGAGTTTCCAATGAAATGAATTTTTTTTAAAAAGAGTTAAATTTCTGGAATGACCTACAATAACCATAAAACTAAGTTACGTGTAGTAAATTATACTTATTAAGGCAAGATATATTTTTAGTCAGCTTAGAAGCTCTGAAACAAAGTGGATATATATTAAAATATTTTCTATTTACTTTGTATATTAAGAAAACTAAATTATCAGAACACGTCATTCCCCCAAATTCTAAGCAATTAAGGCTTTATTTTTTTTAAGGGCATAAAAATATTTTCTTTATCATTAAGCTTAGTTTTATTATTCTTAATTTCATCTCATTATCTAGAAGAAAACAAATAAATGGTATCTTTTATAATTATTCCTATACATTTAGACTAATGAAAATATTTTGAATACTTTGATTTTGTCATATTCCTTCCATATTAAAAATAAAAAAAACCAAAACTGTTGGTGCCATACATTGGGATTGTCAGTATTTTTTCCTAGTATTACTTAGTCTAAATACATCACTCAGCTTGGAGAAAATTTTGTCCATCAATTTTTTTTTGAAATCCACATAACAAAATATGACTATGGATGACTCAGGCATTATCGTTTCAATTAAAATGTTCATTCTGGTTTGTTTAAACACAGTCATCCCCTCAGTTGATTGCTGTCTCTGGCCACTTTCTTGGCAAAACAGAGTGAGATCAACAAAGCCAAAGATATGGTCCACAAAGCCTAAAATATTTCTTTTCTGCTCTTTCACAGAAAGTCCCTGATCCCTGTTCCATAGTCATGGCTATTTCTTAAATCCATGGAGGACATTACCACAAAAATTTTTCTTTTTGTATTTGGGGTAAACTAATATATATGTAATATGATATAGGTTTATATAAAATTAAGAATGGGATAATATGAAAAATTCAGTAGCTACCTGTTAAAATGTATAGAGGGCATCAAGGTGTAGTATATGACAGTATTAGTTAAAAAATTAATTTATTAGGTTGTTAATTAATGAAAAAAGTAATAGAAAATGATTAACTCTTTGTTTTATTGCAAAAAATATTTTAAATATCTTTCTTTGTGTGTGTGCAGTACTGGAGATTCAAGCTAGAGGCATTCTACCTCTGAGCTATATCCCTGCCCTTTTTATTTTGAAACAAAGTCTTCTAAATTGCTGAGTCTGGCCTCAAGCCTGCAATCTTCCTGTGTCAGTCCCCCAAGTACTGGTAACACAGGTGTGTATCACCATACCTGGCTTGAACATCTATTTTTAAAGATCTGTGAAAATAAATGGATGACTAAGGAGAATTCTCTCCAAATATTTCACAGAACTGGGTCTTCTATGTATCTCTCTTTAGGAAGAGAGATTTTCAAAGGTTAGTTGTATAACATATTTCTCCAGAGAAGACATTAGTGGAGAATGACATATAAAACCGATAGGTTAACCAGTTTCTAGAATGCCTTTCCTAGGGGATGTGAATTACATTTGTTACAAAAGAGCTCAGAGAAGTATCTTCTAAAAAAATGTAATGAAACAGTAATAATAGAAAAGACAAAAATGAATAAAAAATTATTCTTCTTTGCAATCTTTTCAAAGTTTTATTGAATAAAATATACTTGGTGGTGAATATCAACCTTTTCTTTCTTTTTTGAGGAAAGAAGACTAATTTGACATTGAATATTATTCAGTCACAAAATTCTAGTATTCTTTTAAGAAAGAACATGTACATTATAATCAAAGACCATTTTCATTCTTCTTTTTGGAATTTTCATTTCTACCAAAAATCAATTAATTTCTTATACTTTGAAGTATATTTTACAACTTACTCACTTGGTTTATGGTAAGTGTTCAATACATGTTCATTGATCTTTTATACTAACTTCTTCCTTTAAAGAAACATTTTTCTGAGATAAATTTAACTTTTTCCTATGAATGTACTAGCATTTCACAACTTTGTAGATCAAGCAGAGCAAATGATACTTGAACTTAATTGCAAGTTCACTGGCCTGTTCAATAATTTTTCCTTTGTCAGGAAAATAATGGAGCCTACAAAAATGATTCTTTTTCAAGAAAGTTTAACCTACCTAGGTGGGCAAGTAGAAACATCATATTCTTTGTACCTAGAAGTTTATGATAATCTCTAACTATGAGACTCTAGGCCTGAAAGTCTCCAAATGTCTGTATTAAATGGGGGAAATGGATAGATTATCAGGTTCTTTCCAATTATAATGGTTCCTATGGAATCTTTATAAGCACAACAAAAGAAGGGAAAGAGCTCAGGGAAACAAAATTATATCGTCACAGTAATAAAAGAGTATTTGGAAAAAATAAAAATATTGGTAATATGAAATATATGATACTTATAGTAATTATTATTTTTGAAGTAAGTACTAATTTGATAGTGAATATGTATGTGAGGGATGTTTAAAACCTATTTTTTAAATTACTTAGAATAAAAAACACTAATGAAAAATTAATGTGTGAAATGCATTTAATCAGTTAGGTTTCTTAAATCACAAGCAATTGAAAATCACAACTATTAATTTAAGCAAAAAGAAATTGACCTGAATAATATCTGGAACACTGCCATTTCTCATGATAATTGGGAAGGGCTGAGGAGAATGTTTGGAAAGAAAGGTTTGTTGTAGCTTCAGAGTGCCAGAAGCAATAGCTCTAGAATGTTCTCAGAGTTTGGACTGAAGGGAAAATAATAAAATTTTTTTCTAAAAGTCTGTGTCTCATTTTTTTTTTTCTAAATTTGTTTTAAAGTAGCCATGGGTCTGTCACATAGACTTTCTGAAGGCTTATAAGACATAGTCATTAAATGTCAAAATAGTGAAAGGGTTTTCAGTCAGAGACCTCACTGCAGTCTGGGTTTTAACACCCAAATTTACTCAGATATTCGATTAGAATAGAACAAGAATCATCCCCCTGCTTGTGTGGTAGGGAGAAGGGGTTACATCTACCTTCCATTACATCTTTTCAGTTGAGCCACTGTCACTTTTAAGGATCTATTATCATTATTCCCTGTTTCTAATAACATTTTCCATACAAATAATTATGTTTCAAGCTGGGCGTGGTGGCGCACGCTTGTAATCCCAGCATTTGGGAGGCTGAGACCAGAGGATCCGGGTTCGCGGCCAGCCTCAGCTACCTAGTGAGGCATGCCACAACTTAGTGAGACCCTGTTTCAAAATAAAGAATAAAAACTAGGGCTAGGGGTATATCTCGGAGGTAGAATGCCCCTGAGTTCAATCCCCAGTACCGCAAAACAAAACAAAACAAAAACAAAAACAAATAATTATGTTTCAA
Source organism: Graphiurus murinus (assembly GCA_004027655.1). Classification (NCBI taxonomy): domain Eukaryota; kingdom Metazoa; phylum Chordata; class Mammalia; order Rodentia; family Gliridae; genus Graphiurus; species Graphiurus murinus. The sequence goes on from PVLC010001698.1 coordinate 88,242, forward strand.
GAGAGGAAAAAGAACCAATGAAAACAATAAAGAATATATATTATATTCTTAACTAAAAGTAAAAATATCCAGTGAAAATTGATCCAACAGCTTACATATTATTATTATTATTATTATTATTATTATTATTATTATTATCCTTCTCTGTTCCGCTAATGTTTCTTTCAGGCTCTTCCCTCACCATGACCTCCTAACGTTTCTAGATTCCTCTGTAGTATAGTCAAATAACTGCTAGAATGTCACTGCACACCATCAAGGCACAGAAATGTAGTCTTTTCAGCTGCTCCCAAATGAAAGAGGAAACACTCTTGTTTCCTAAAAGACCATCAATATCTCACTACCTCATCAGCTTTGCATAATGTATCCATCCATGACTTGAACAGTATTGACAAACAAATAAGCGGCAATGATTTGGTTATGTCAATTAGGACCAAGTGAGGCTAAGCATGGTCTGTCTGGCAGAAGCTAATGGGGTGGGGATGCACGCCCCCCAAAAATTTTTGCACCCTTTTCCAATAAGTTATTGGTAGAAAAATATAGTCTTGAGGAATAGACATACACAGTGCAGCCTTATGCATAATCTTAAAGGTAAACATGTAATATTAAAATGGATCTAATTTCTCCAACCTTAGATATATTTGAAAGTAAAATTAAAATGTGACAAAAAAGAAACTCTTATTCATTAACTTGTTGGTTTTAGGAGAATATTTAAAATTCAAATTCAAGAAGAAATATTTTATTTAATGAATGCTTACGTACACAAAGATAAATACATGTGTATGCATGGACATACAATTGTGTACACATAAATGCAAGTCAAATTCAAAGCCTGGTATATAAGCTATTTCTACATAATTTTAGCATATTCCATAAACTTTGGTCAAATAATAGAATATCTATTGGTCCTCCTATTGTCTATATACTATCGATTACATCTAGTCTATACACTAGTGTAAATAAAGGTCTAGGATTTAAACTAATTCATTCCTGTTCTCTAATTCACATTTTGCTTTTCCATAATCTTTCTTCAATTTAATTTAAAAGAATAACTAAAGAAATCTCTAATAATGTCAAATCTTCAAAGAAACATCTTTTATGTAGAATTATATGACAGTTGAAGTATTTCAGTTGAAGTTGTTTTTCAGATGAGTGCCTCAGCTATTTACACTATTAAACAATTCACTATTCCCTCCTCAATAATGTCAGTTTTATCATGTCACTTCTCTTTTTGGCATTTCCATTTCAGTGGTGTTTGCTTTGGTTTGGTCTATTAGCACTCTTACTTAAATTGCTGATAGTCTTTTCTATAATATGGAGTTATTTGATAGAACAGCTTGATAAATGGTAAAGGAAATAACATACATTTCTAACAATCTTTGGAATGCCAAACATTATACACCTTGATAAGAAGTTACTTATCATATCTGAATTAGACACATTTTGCACTATATATAAACAATCTCTCTAGTAAATTTTTCTATTAAAACAATTTTCATTAGAACAATTAAGTTCTTTAAATTACAATTATATATATTTATGTTAAGTTATTAAAACCCTATTTACATATATTTGAGTTGTATAAATAATTATGAAAATTAATACCAATATTTGGAATAGATAAGTGTTATGATATTAAAAGGTAGCACACTTTCTCACTGTGAAAGCATATGACTGCAGCAGCAAGCAAAATGAAGAGTAGTAAGAGATGGGATTAGTAAGGGAAGGTTAGATTTTATAGAGACTTTTAGGCTATTTTAAGGACTTTCACTTTTACATAGAATAAAATGAGAATTATAGCACAGCATGGTCTGATCTGACTTTTAAGGGTAACTTTGGTTGGTATGCTAATTGTCTGTGGTGAGTGGAATGTAAGCAGAGCAAGAACTGGAGGATAAAGAAATAATCATAGGACAAGAGTGGAGGCAGAAAAGGTGGTGATACATAGTTTGATATGGCTATATGCTGATGGTATAGCCAACAGAGTTCCTAATTGATCATATAGTGGTATACAACAGAGAGTAGTAAAGGGCAAATCCACAGCTTTTGGCCTAAAAATTAGGTGAGAGATCAAATAGTTGAGGTCAGCCCAGATATATGCTATGATATGGGGGGAAAAAAAGTTTACTGTAGTAATCTGTATTAAATCACATATTTTCTTTTTTTTCTTTACTTCTTTTCTTTCTCTTTATTGTCCTATTTCTTTTTTAATTCATTGTAGTCATCTATCATGATAAAATTTGGAGTGATAGTGATATACATACACACAGTACTTGGTGAGCTTTTACCTGGCTTCTACCCTGCTTCCTCCCCTGCACCATCACAGATACTGAAATTAACACTGATGATTTTGTATATGTACATTATGTAAATTAAAGTGTTTCCTTCATTAAATCCCTCTCATCTATCAAATGTCTACCCCTAGACCCTACCCATTGCTCCATTGGGTTTTCTCCTCCTTTGTCTGGAGTCTTTTGTGTCCCAATTTCTTCCTAGCTTTCATATATGAGGGAAAACATACTACTCTTCATTTTTTAAGTGACCGAGTCACTTAGCATAATATTCTAAGCCCGAGAGAAATTTTCTAAATCAAAGGGAAATTTTGTCACATTTAAGAGTTTACATTCATTGTAATTGTAGTGAGTAGAACTTTATTTTTTAAAGGCTATTTAAGACTTGTCACCCTAGATAGTGGAGGAAATAAGTGTAGATACAGTGTGAGTAATGCTAAAAACAGAAGTCAGAAACATGAATATAAACTTTGAAAAGAAACATCAAATTTCTCATTCATAAAGCCATTCAAAGGAAAAGGAATAGGGAGAGATGCTATCTAGGCAGCCCAAATCCTCCCAGTTCTTGACATGCAAGCCTGAATGAAGACATACAGAACTAGGAAGTTGAGGTTACATGATTCTCAGAGGAGAAACTACTCTGAAGCTTGTTCTTTCCAAGAATAAGGCAGGAGACAATTAATATCAGAGCAGAAATAATTTAAAAAGAGAGCAACAACCACAAAAAAAACCAATATAAGAATCAATAAAACAAAAAGATGATTCTTTGAAAAGATTAAAAAGATTGATAATCCCTTAGTCAACCTAACTAAAGAGAGAATCAACTCAAATTAGTAAAATCAAAAATTAAACAGGAGATACCACCACAGAAAATGGAGAAAGCCAGAGGCTCATCAGAAACTATTTTGAAAATTTAAGCCGGGCGTGGTGGTGCACGCTTGTAATCCCAGCATTCAGGAGGCTGAGACCGGAGGATCCGGGTTCGAGGCCAGCCTCAGCTGCCTAGTGAGGCACTCCGCAACTTAGCGAGACCCGGTTTCAAAATAAAAACTATAAAAAATAGGGCGGGGGTGTAGCTCGGAGGTAGAATGCCCCTGAGTTCAACCCCCAGTACCGCAAAAAAAAAAAAGAAAATTTATACTATAATAAGCTGAAAAAATATACAGATTTCTAGATACGTACAATGTACCTAAATTAAACCGAGAAGATATAGAAAACCTAAACTGACCAATAGCAAGTAAAAAGATAAAAACAGCAATATAAAAAATCTTTTATCAAAGAAATCTCAGGTTCAGATGGATTCCCAGCTGAATTCTATAAAACTTTACAGAAAATTAAAACCTAATACTTAATAAGCTATTCCCTGAATTAAAAAGAGATGGAATCCTTCCAAACTTTTTCTATGAGGCCAGCATCACCTTAGTACAAAAACTGAATAAATACCCTCCAGAAAGAACAATAAAAAATATCATTGATTAGCATAGATGTGAAAATTCTAAACAAAATATTAGCAAAGCACATTCAAAACCACATCAAGAAAATTGTACACCATGACCAAGTTGGTTTCATCCCAGGAATGCAAGACTGGTTCAGCATATGTAAATTGACACATGCCATTCATCACATGAATAGAACTAAGGACAAAAATTACATAATCATCTCAATAGATGCTGAAATAGTATTTGACAAAATTTAACACCCATTCATATTAAAAAATACTGCAGAAAATTTCAATAGAAGGAACTAACCTAACATCATTAAGGCAATATACAATAAACCCAAAACTAACATCATATTGAATGGGAAAAAGCTACTGGAATTCCCTTTAAAATCAGGAGCAAGACAAGGATGCCTACTATCACCATTCCTTTTCAATGTAGTCCTCAAGACTATTGTCAGAGCAATAAGACAAAAAAGTATATGCATGGAATTCAAATAGGAAAAAAACTGAAATTATCTCTGTTTTCAGATGGCATGATTCTATATACAGATCAAAAAACTCAATCAAAAAACTTCTAGAGATAATCAATAAATTCAGCAAACTAGAGGGATACAAAATCAATCTAAAAAAAATTATAGCTTTTTTATATTCCAACCACAAATCCACTGAAAAGAAATGAAGAAAGCAATTCAATTCACAATGACCTAAAAAAATCAATAAAATACCTAGAAATAAATCTAACTAAAAAGGCAAAAAACATTTAGAAAAAAATTATAAAACACTAAAGAAGACTGGCATGGTGGTCCATGCTTGTAAATACATTACTTGGGAGGCTGAGATAGGAGAATTGCAGGTTTGAGGACAGACTCAGCAAGTAGTGAGACTCTCATCAACCTAATGAGACCCTGTTTCAAAATAAAAATAAAGTAGGACTGGGGTAGAATGCCCCTGGGTTCAATCTCCAGTACGAAAAATAAAGTAATAGAATAAAACAAAATAGAAAGAAATTGAAGATTGAAGATCTTAGAAGATGGGAAGATCTCCCTTGCTCTCTTGTTTAGGCAGAATAAATATTATCCAAATGGCCATTCTATCAAAAATGATCTACACAGTCATTGCAATCCCTACCAAAATATCAAAGTCATACTTTACCCAACTAGAAAAATCAGTTTTAAATTTAATATGGAGGAAAAAAAATGCCAGGACAGCCAAAGCATTCTCAGCAATGAGAATCATGCAGGAGGCATCACAATTCCTGACTTTAAATTGTACTACTATAGTAATAAAATCAGCATGGTATTGACACAAAACCAGACACATAGCCCAATGAAACAGAATAGAAGATAACAGAAACAAATCCACACATACAGCCAACTAATTTTCAACAAAGGTGCCAAACACATACATTGGAGGAAAGGAATGCAAGCAATGGTGTTAGGAAAATTGGTTATCCAGTTGTAGAAAGATTAAATTAAATCCATACCTTTCTCCCTGCACAAAAATTACCTAGAGATGGATAAAAGACCTGGAAATTAGAGCAGAGATTTTGACATTATTAGAAAAGAGTATAGGTGCATCACTACAACATGTAGGCACAGGTAGAAACTTCCTCAATAAGACTTCCAAAGCTCAGAAAATTAACAATAATAATTAATAAATGGGATGGCATTAAGCTAAAAATTTTCTGTTCATCAAAGGAAAACATCAAGAGAAAATCTATAGAGTGGAAGATCTTTTTCAGTTGTTCCTCTGATAGACTAATATCTAGAATATGCAAAGTACTTAAAAGGATTAATACTAAAATAATCCAATCAAGAAATGGGCAACTGAACTAAATAGACTATTCACAAAAGAAGAGATACAAATGACCAATAAATACATGGAGAAATGTTCATCATCATTAATAATTAGGGAGATGCAAATCAAAACTATATTAAGATTCTATCTATCCCAATCAGAATGGCAATCATCAAGAAGTCAAATAACAATAAATGCTTGTTAGTATGTGGGAAAATAGGAACTCTTCTACACTGTTAGTGGGATTGCAAATTAGTAGAGCTGCTATGGAGATCAGTGTGGAAATTCCTCAGAAAACTGGGAATGGATCAGTCATATTACCTAACTATTCCAATCTTGGGTATCTTTCCAAAGGCTCTGAAATCAGAATATTATAGTAATATTTGCATATCCATGTTTATAGCAGCACATTTCACAATAGCCAAATTATGGAACCAACCTAGGTATTCGTCAACAGATGAATGGCTTACAAAATTATGTCATTTTCAGGAAAATGAAAGGACCTGGAGAACATTATGTTAAGTGAGATTAGCCAGTCACAAATTGAAGGGTCATATGTTTTCTCTCATATGGGGAAGCTAGGGAGTAAAATAAAATAAAATGAAGATTAAAAAAGAAAAGGATTGGGTAAGGCTTGAAATTTTGCCTTAATTTTGATTATAGTTCAATTTGATATAATCTGATATCAAATAGGGAAAAAGAGATTTGTATGCTTTTTATTTTTTAAACTTTTTTTTTTACATAATCTATTTTGCTTCTCATAATAACTTTTTGAAGTGGGTAAGAGAGCTGTCCAAGTCAGTTTGGGTTACTCTAATCAAAACAACAAACTGGGTGGGTTGAGCACAAAACATTTGTTTTTATTCAGTGTGTTATTAAATGCATTACTACTACATATGCTAAGAATGATTTTGACATTATCAAAACATAATTTATTTTCATTACTAAAGAGAGTTGATTTATGCTCCATTATTAGAACAAATAATAATAACTGAGTACATAACATCCTTAATTTGAGACATATATTATGTCAACATGATGTCATTTTAGCAACAGTGACAGTAGTTATAACACTATTAAAATATATCTTATACACATGCTACTTACATAGGACTTGCAAATTATTATGTCTTTTAAGATATTTTCAAAATATCTATTTTCAGTGATTTAAAAGCATCAACTATTATAACATTGTTCAAATAAACTGAGCTGTTTTCAAAAATATGTATTTTTTCTAAATGTGTTTTTCTAACTGATTAACTTTTAAAATGGCAGGAAGCATTTTACTCCTTGTGCATTTTATTCGCAGTAAAAGATATCTCTATCATCTTTTCCTTTTCATTTCAGTCCTTGTCTATAATGAAGCATTGACTTGGAAGCTGTCCTCCTGTTGCGGAACTATCATGCTTCTGGACACATCTGCTTGACTAAGTGATCCAGTTGTTTACAGTTCTACTCTGCCTCCAGAACTAGCTGCTCTAAAAGTGTGAGGTGAGCCTGACTGTAATTTATACATCTGCCAGTCCAGTCTGTCTTATTAGAAGTAACTTTTTGCTGAAAAACTGAGTGGATTCCACTTCTTCTATCTGAAATTCTAAGCTCCTAGATTTAATAGGACACAATGAAATAATAATACATAAGCATGTGCTTAGTATATGACATCGCATGCACACACACACACACACACACACACACACACACACACACGCACACACACTTCATGCTTATTTTGCTTCTATTTCTATTAAGAAAGAGTATGCACAGTTTTCGTATCTTAATGCTGAGACTTCCAACCACCCAAGTACTAACCTTGTTATTTCTTTCTCAAAGCAGTACCTCATTGCTGTTGTCATAGGACATCTGGGTTTGAATTAATGGTCCTCATCAACTAATTCTGAAACACTAAATGAATCTCTTTGAGTGACTGCAGAGAGCTATCAATAGTGAAGTACTAGCCCTGAGGATGACTGTGGTGAGATCAAATTCAGCAATGAAAAAAAAAATTATCAAAATGGAGAAAGCTTTTAAATGATAGAAGACACACTAGGTACAAGCATTTTATTGTTAAATGCCTTGAAAGGAAAGAAGAAAAAGAGATAGAAAAAATTAAAACATTAATAAAGAAGCTTTGAAAGAAGAAGTATTATAAAAAGAAAAATGAAAGAAAAAGAAACAAAAAGTAAAGTTAATCACCATTAAATCTGTTTTATTTGTCCTCACTAGAATAAGATGCAATGATTAGGATGCTAAGGCTAAAGGTATATATTATATATAGCATAGCAACATGATCTACAAATGTTTTGTTCAAATAATATTATTCCCTAGGTATGTATATTCATCAAGTAATGATTTTTGCATGTTTGTGAAATTTTAATTTCTTGTTTGGGTCAATTTAAAGAGCAATGCCTGAGTTTCATAGAATCGACCAACTAGTGTGTTCCTGTCCAAAAGCTGCAATTCCAATGAGCATATAAGAAGCTTACAAATGAAATTTAATTCTCTATATCTAGTAAAATTCATAAGGAAATCACAAAAGGCCCAGAAAGTAATTAAATTAGCAAGGATCTATCTGAAAATAATATGTTAATTCTCTACTATTCTTTCCTCATAAAATTTCCTGACCATCAGAATAAAATTCAGATAAATTAGTCTTGACCTAAATTTAGAGTTTGAGAACATAGACATAATAGATTTTTAGAAAAGCCATGGGTTTATAAGAAAAACAATCTTTTAAAAATCTGCATAAATTTTTTTTTTTTTTTTTTTTTTTTTTTGGTACTGGGGATTGATCCCAGAGGCATTCTACCTCCGAGCTATACCCCCAGCCCTATATTTTATTCTTTATTTTGAAACAGGGTCTCACTAAGTTGCGGAGTGCCTCACTAGGTAGCTGAGGCTGGCCAGGAACCCGGATCCTCCTATCTCAGCCTCCCAAATGCTGGGATTACAAGCGTGCGCCACCACACCTGGCTCAAATCTGCATAAATTTTAAATGATGAAAAGATCTGTTGAGAAGACATTTCTGAAGACATCACATTACAACACCCTAACAGATCTTCTCAAAGAGATCTGAAAATTGTATTGCCATAATAAATGCTTTTAAAAACACAAGTAGATTAAAAGACCATGCTATAGACCATGGCCTTCTATGTCAATTGTACAGATTTTCTTAGTTATTTAAAAAGCTTTTTGCTAAATAAACTCTGTCTGCAGTCTATGAAAGCTAACAATTTTTGTGATTTCATCTTTTGAGATACATTTGGTGATTGGAAATTTAATACTGAACAGCAGCCTCTTGAAAAATTCAGACTTAAAGAGTCTCCTGTGCAAACTGAAGAATTCACTGAATATAAAATTACAGTAATTTTAGCAGACTTTAGAATCTAATGATTATTTTACCATTCATGCTGTGATTTTTCTTGATGTTGGTAATGTTTGCTAATATATGTCCTTTAGATAAGTGTATTTTAGTTTCTCTTTTTTTATCAAAAAATGAAAATCTTTTAAGATTTTTCTCCAACAGTATTTTATGCTTCAGTATTATAATACTTTCTGTGTGTCTAAGCAATATAGAGAACTATTTGAAGGATTTACAAGTATATAAATATTAAAGTTTGTCTTTAATGACACTACAATCCAGAGATAAATACTGATTTATTTTATTGTAATGTAGCTCTCAAACTTTATATAAATGGAATAGTATTATACATGCTCATGTGTCTGGATTATTTTACAAATCACAACCCTTTCAGTTTTATCCATGATATTGTATATGTCAATAGATTATTCCTTTTTTTTTGGCTAGGTGGTATTTTATTGTATGAGTAAACCACAATTACATATGTGTTCTGCTGATAGACAAACTTTTTTTTTTTCATTTTAGGTTATTTTGAACACAGTTGTCATTAACATCTTTGTACAGACATAATTCCATTTCTCATTTATTTATTTTTGGTGGTATTGGGGATTGAACCCAATGCTATTCTACCTCTGATGTATACCCCACCCTATTTTTTTATTTTGAAAGAGAGTCCTGCTTAAGTTAGTGAGGGACTCACTAAGTTGCTGCTGAGGCCAGCCTGGAACTTGTTATCCTCCTTCCAAATACTTGGATGACAGGCATGTGCCATCATGCCCAGTTTCCTTTCCTCTCTCAGAAATACTCTGACTTGGGATTTCTGGATAATTTGTGTTCATATGAAATTACTGAATTATTTTTAAGTGACAGTACTATTTTATACCATCACCAGCGAATGAAGTATAAAAGATCTAATTGCTCTAAATATCTACCAATATATGGAACTGATAAACTTTTTAATTTCAATTTTATTCATTTATAATTTATCCACACTATAATATATATGCATATATAAATGCTCATTATATTTACCTTCTTACATTTATGTTTTTTGTGCTTCCTATTCTTCACTGAAGATCATTATTTTTTTATCCTGAGGATACCTTTTCATGCTAGTATAGAAAAAGGCACTTAACAGTCCTTGCTTGCTGAAATTCTACATATTACCAAGAAAGTCCTGTCTCTAAAAATAGCTCTTGGCTGCTTATGAAAGGTGAGCTTAGAGCCCCTAGAAAATTCTTTCTGGATATGACGTTTTTGTATGTTTATTATTTAGATCATGAACTAGTATTTTATGCTAATGATGCAATTTGTGGTGAACTTCTTGGTGAGGTATGATTCCTAATGTGATTTCAAAAGTTCTAGCTCTCCAAACCCTGAGTGATTTCTCTTAGTGTGACAGCTTGAATGGATTTTATTTTGCTTTATATTTGGTCACTTAAAATCACCTCCATTCTCCAACCCTGTACCTGGCTATCTAAGCCACAGGAGGGCTCTCACTATTCTTTTCCCTACTCAACCTTCAACAGCTGATGCTTCACACTCCAAGTATCTAGGAAAAAGTTCTCTCATCCCAAATACCCTATCTTCATGGATTCAGCAACCATTGCCTAAAACTGGACACAATGCTGAGTGCCCAGGAGGAATTTTTTTTAAAGTTATTCTTCCTTGCTGTGAGTCATTGGCAACTTGTTCTCTGTGCTTAGTACTATATCTTTGCTAGATTCCTCCTCATCCTGCCACTCTTCCATGGATGCAACATCTTCTTCCCCTTGAAGGGACTTATATACTAGGTAGTGGGATATGTCAATTAACTCACAGTTCAAATTACCTCCTCCTATATTTTACTGGGAGAAAGAGATAATACAAAATATGTTATATAATATATAACACACAATGATAAGTGATAATGAGAAAAATAATGAGGCTTCAAAGGGAGAAAGAAATTGTCAGGATAGCATTTCAGATTTTAAATTTGTAGTCAGAAATTTCTCAGTAAGAAGGGGATCTTGAGTAAAGTTATGAAGAAAAAGATAATATTTTAAACCTATGACCCCTTTCAATCAAAAAACTAGATAATAGGTAGTTATAACTCTCTATGAGATGTTCTATTGTACAAAAATATACACACCTGCAGAAGACTGGAAAGTGAAAGAAAGAGCCTGTATTTCTGTTGTTTTTGCTACGAAAGGACTGTCACAGAGCCCTTTAGTGGTAATGTATCTGCAGAAACAGAAGTATCATACCTGGCTTTGTGGGTACCATATTTCTGTGGGCCACTTTGTTTCTATGTGTATGGTAGCTAGGCCAGTATTGTCCAAATGTCAATAACAATGGCAGTAGCTTTGAGTTCACCAGATCTAAGAAGGATGTGTTGGAACAAATATTTGGGGTGATAGATTTTTGACTCTTAAACTTTCTAGTTAAAGAAAAGGCAAGGGATATAACAATTCTACACACTGTGGCATTATTAGCAATACAAAAATCTTGGAAATGTATAAAAATGTTAAAAGGAGAATTAATAAAGATGATTGCTATCTAGTAAAGCAATATACATTCATTAATTGAACATTTTTATTTAAAAACTCAAATCTACAGAAGAGTTGTCAATCAATACACTATAATGAATACCTATATGTCTTTCAGGTAGATTCAATGATAATATAATATGTGCTCTTTTAAACAATAAGGTATTCAAACAAAAAAACTTCAGACCACATCTCTTTATTAATAATGTATACGTCTGTATAAAACAAAGAAAAATATTGTCTATGATTTTTTCTGAATAGCAAAACTATAATTAAGTATGTGTTTTTTTACCATAATCAGTTTACATTTTTCTATAAAAAGCATATTAAAATAATGAGGTGCTGTGTTCTCAGAGAACTACTTTTTAATGTACATAGCTCTTTTATCTAAATTTTCATTTCTAGGATAAAGAAAATATATCAATCACCCTTGTAGATTTTTACCAAACTAGAGTAATGTCTCACCCACCTCATTTAGGGATATATTTCCTGAGCATGTGATTATCTACTGAATGTTATTGAAATCTGCTTACAGTTTCAGAACATTGTCTATATATAGCCAAAAAATGCTATTTAGCTTCATGAATTACTGAGATTTATGCAAAGCATAATTAATTAATTATTCCCCTTCATTTATTTTCAAAAATTTCAAAGTAAAAAGTTGTAGATTATTTTACTTGAAAAGAACAAAAAGGGTGCTGTCGAATAGGTAGACACTTTTGATGCTATGATTCTAAAATATATTTTTCTCTATAAAACTCTGCAGATTAATGTCTATTTCAATCCTGGTTACTACCATCTCTACCATCTTACTTTTTTTTTTTTAGTTACTATTGATTACCACAGATAAATGAGTTACATATGCTTCAGAGTAAGATGGTAATGTGTATAGGTACTCACCATATTTGTGGCTATATATCCCAGACAAAGAGTTATGAACATCAATATGCACCTAAAATTTTCATGATGTCTTATATTTCACCAGCTGTTATCATACATGACTTACAGATGTAGAGCCAGAACTTGTAAAAGTATGATGTAAATAAATAAATAAATAAACAAGAAACAAAAAACCTGTTGGCCTACTAACCAGCAGAACCTAAGAACTAAATGCAGTTTCTTTTGTACACTATGAAGCTAAACAAACAAATAAGCAAATTCAAATAAAACATATTTTTTGAATTAATTATACATAAATGAAAAGTTTACTCTCTTTTCACAACATTAAAAAGTTTACTGTCTCTTTACAACATCTGCAGTGTTTAAACACTTTATGGGAAATGATAGTTCATCCTGTTTAAGAATTCTTTCTATTTAAGAATTCAACTCTTAGGTTGAATTGAAATTATTCTTTGCACCTTGGAGATATTCAGAAAATTGTTACCATGGCCCTCCAAGAGGATTGTTGTTTTGAGGTTAAAATAACTTACAGTCCTGCCATTGTATTTTTTATCAGAAAAATCTTACATTATAATTTCACTATTAAAATGTTTAGATAAGCTGGGCTGGTGGTGCACGCTTGTAATCCTAGCATTTGGGAGGCTGAGACAGGAGAATCCGGGTTCGCGGTCAGCCTCAGCTACCTAGTGAGGCCCTCAGCAACTTATTGAGATCCTGTTTCAAAATAAAGAATAAAAAATAAGGCTGGGGATGTAGCTCAGAGGTAGAATGCCCCTGTGTTCAATGCCCAGTACCACACACAAAAAAAAAAAAAAAAAAAAAAAAAAAAAAAAAAAAAAAAGAAAAGAAAGCACTGGATCAAGTTATAGGGCACTTAGGGCTATAAATTTACAAATGAAATTGCAGATCAAAGTGAAGGAATTATCAGTGCCTTCAAGTCTTATCAGCACTACATATTGAGTTGTATTTCTGAAAAACTGGATTTGAACTGAGAAATGCAAATTGTACATCTTGCCATTGGAAGAAATGTATTTTCAAGTTGAAGGTACTGAATATTTGCTTAAGTTCCTTCACAGATTCCAACTTTTAGGTACAATAACATTTGTTTAAAGTACTTATACTTGAAAGAGTTGTTTCTTTCTTTAGAATAAAACTAAATCTATTGAAATGCATTTTATTATTTATAAAACACAAAATATCATATCTTATAAGGACAAAGCAAACATTAATGCTAGGTTTTTAACCAAAACCTGTATGATCTGATTGACATCCAGGTGAGAAAAAAGCATGATAATTACTCAGAATCTGTTTTATTTTTTAAAATGAAAAAGTGTATTGTACTATATTAATGATATTGCATAGGTTAAATATTTTTATCTAACTTGACAAAAGCAGTGATTTATTAATATCTCTATTTTATAAATAGCCATTATCAAAACCCTGAAGAGGCCTGTGTTCAACACAGAAATCAAAATGTCACAGACAAAAGCAACTCAGCTAAAGCCATTGTAAAATGTGACATTAATTATGATCTTATGAATGAGTTCAAGCTAAATTTGTTAATGCCTCAAGTTGTTTGCATTTCTCTTTGGCTAAATAACCCAAATATTTAAATCAGCTGCCTTCTAAAATTCAGAGTTTGAATCAGAATCTCACTAATACTTCCCTTGATATCTACATTTAAATAAAAATTTGCATATTCTCAGTGTATACTGAGTAGAAAGCCTTGTAAGACAGTAATAAACTGGAAGAATTGCTAGGTTTTAAAACAAAGCAAAGCCTTGTAAACCTAGGAGGTAGGTAAACCTGCCAATAGAATTACAATTTTAAATGCAATATGTTATCAATTAGTCTTCACAATCACTTCAGTTGACTAGCAGTACAAGAAGCAGGAGAAAGGAGAATAAATTAAGTTGAATACACTGAGAAGCTTCAGAATTCATGGTTATCAAGAAAATAACAGAATGTTTCTCATTAGCAAACTGAACACAACAAAAGCAAAAAATATGTAATTTTTCATGAAACACAAGTCAATAGAAAAATGTTTTAAAGCCAGTTTTCTTTTATATTTTATAGCAAGTGGAATAGAAATTAAGCTTTGCTTCAGTACTTTGCTTTCAAGTTATCAGGAACAAAGAGAATAAAAGAAAATATAAATATTTTAATTCTACCACTATACCTTCTATAATCTACCATTATGAATTTTGGTTAATAATACTGATGAAAAATAAATTAATTTTAAACAACTAAAGGTAAAGTATATGAAAAAATGTCTGAATTGTTTCACAAATGTAACAATATAAGATGAAACAAAAAATAACCCTGTAAGGACTGTATTGTGACAAAGTATAAAGTACATGAGTAGTCATGTACTGCTCAAAATGAACACCACAAATGAACTGTTCATCTCACCTTGCTCTACATTCCTTACTCAGTGACTATTTGTGACTACATACACATGTAAAAATATGTTACAAAAATCAAGGAGAAGATAAAGATATTTGATTAAAGGTGAAATAGCAAACACATACATAAAACTAAATAATATAATATGATGAGAGAAAGAATCAAAGCAAAGTAACAAAAGTGTAATAAATTAACTTATTTCTGGTGAGAACTTAAATTCCTTTGGACCATATACTTTTCAAATGTTCTAAAATAATAAAATATGCAGGTATTTTTCAAGTAAAGTTGTAGGCTTTCAGTTTGAAATAGCATACGTTCTCTAAGATTTTGGAGGATGAATATGCTAAATATCACCATTTTGAATTGACTTTGTCTGAAATACAGCTGTGATTTGTTTCTGCCGACATGGAAGAGACAGAGTGAAGTGTGGAAGAATAGTCTGGATCTGAAATGTCTCCCAAAGATTCATATGTTGAAAGCTTGGTCTCTAGTATAGAAAGTGGTAATTTGGGGAAGTGACTGGTTTATAAGGGTTCTGATCTCAATCAATAATGGTTCATTGATGAGTTCATAACTGAATGGGCTATTGGAAGGTGGTAGAAACTGTAAGAGGTAGGGCCTAGTTGGAGCTGGAGGAAGTAGATCTCTAGGGTCATACCCTAGAAGAGTTTATCTTGTCTCAGGGCTTCTTCTCCTCTCTCTGCTTCCTGACCAGCATGAGGGGTGCAGCTTATTTCTACAACATGCTCTGTGCCACGACACTTTGCCTTGCAACAGGATCAGAATCATGGAGCCAAGTGACTATGCACTGAAACCTTTGAACCCATGAGACAAAATTAATCTCTTCTAAGTTGATTTGGCCAGATATTTTGTCACAGTGACAGAAAGCTAACACACATCTGCTCTAAAATATTGATCACACACACACACACACACACACACACACACACACACACACACATAGAAATATCAGCATACTTGTAAGCTATTTCATAGGATTATGGATATGCTCATCTCTGTGTTTTCCAGGATTCTCAGAATGTGGTCAACTTTCAACATGAACCCCAAGGCTTAGTGTTTTATAATAAATTTTATAGCATTGCTTCTCTTTTGCCTCACCTTAGTATATCCCATCACACATGAAAAGCTTAGCACAGTCCTCTTGCTTCAAAGAAATACCTACTGATTTATCACAGAGCTTCTTTGAAACACTGTAGGTTATGTCAAGAAATAATTTAGATATAATGAAAACAAAATCTAATTATTTTTATTATTCCAGCATATATATATGTAGAATCAAGAAAAATATGAATGAATATCTTTGTTACTTGTAAGTCAAGGTTATAGAAACTCCAATATTTGTACTAAGTACTTTCTGGGGCTATAATGTCTCACATGTTCTGCTTTTACCCACCATGAACAGTGGCATGGTCAGGTCCAAGGAGTCAGAGCAGTGGGACCCTTAGAGTAGCAACTATACAAGTGGCATGGCAGACATTGCTAAGGAGTTTTAATGCCTCTCACAAGAGGGAAGTAGCATAAGCATCCCTGCTGAGCAGGGATGGGCAGGGACATGGAAATGGATATGAACTCACCTAACTTGAAAAGAAACATTGGTAGTTCAGTAAAATAGGAATCTGTTTACATGACTGAAGTTATCAATCTTCAAAAAGATAGAAGGCCAAATTCCTTTCAGATTCTGAGTCCACTCATACTTTTGCTATTGCCATATGGTAAGTATTTCTGAATTAAATTAATAACATTATCTCTTTCCTGTGAATTCCAGCATAGTGCATATCACACAATTTAGCACCACACTACTTAGCTGTTTTTGCAAAAGTTCCTGGTACAATCATAAACGTCTTTGCAATAGAGCTATTCCATGTGCTTCAAGCAGTGTTGTGCACAGTTTGGGTTCCCTGTGAGTATTTGTTACATAAATGAGCTCTGCAATTCATTGAGGATATTTCAAAGAACTATTTAGGCTATGCTTAGTGCTCTAATGAATGTACTTGATTTAATATATAAGTGTTACATTTTCTGGTGGACATCCTTGCAATATAAGTAGTAAAATAGAAAAATAAGCATTTGAAATATATCTTTTCTAATTAAAAAAATGAGTCTATTCCTTATATGGTTTTGCAATATTGATGCAGTTCTTCAGCTTTGATCAAATTTGCCAGCTTCTGGCAGGTATTTCAAAAGTAACATTTAAGCAGAATATAGCTAGATTGACAACTTTCATATGTAGGAAAGCTGTAGGCTTTTTCAAAATAACCTCTTAGAAATTTTATCACTATTTGCTTGAGACTTACAGATCACTAACTAATATATGGATGATCAAATGCTGTCTTTCTAAAGTCAGAAACAATATTTCTGTGATGTATGAAAAGCAATTTAAAAATCTAAGAGTGAAACAGCAATAGATAGAGGAACATTTATGTTTCTGTTGCACCCAAATATTTTAAATAGTTATCTGTGGAATTATATAAATTTCATAAGTTATTTTACATGAAGGCAATTATCTCATTAGCAAGGTCATTGGCTTGGAGGAGTCAATAGAAATTAATTTCAAGAAAGTACTTTTTCCCCTCAAGAATTTAGATCTTAGAAAATATTTCTTATACTCTATATCATTCATGGAATCTGGGATCTACATTCATCTCTATAGAATATTCTATGGGCTCCAGTAGAGTATAAAATTATATATACATATATATGACATATTTATAGCCATTACACACATATGTATAATTAATACATAATTATATATAATTAAGTATTGTATATATACATGTACTTAAATACTTATAAATGAAAAAATGGAAAATAAGTTTATAATGCTTTTTAAATATAAATAATAGGTTAAATTAAGTTTGTTAAGTTGAGCATAATGAGCTGCTAGAAAAATAAATGCAATTTTAAAATGTTTTCATAAACACATGCCAAACTATCAGACCGATACATGTGTATCTATGTTTATAGCTGCAAAATTCACAATTGCCAAACTATAGAACCAGCCAAAATGTCCATCAACAGATGAATGGACTACAAAACTATGGTGTATGTACACAATGGAATTTTACTCAGACATAAAGAAGAACAAAATCATGTCATTTGCAGGGAAATGGATGGAAGTGGAGAACATTATGCTAAGTGAGAATAGTTAGTCACAAATAGTAAAAAACAGTATGCTCTCCCTAATATTTGGGAGCTAGGGAGAAAGTGGGACATAAGAGGGACTCTAGACGAAGAAGGAGAAACCTTAGATGAGCAAAGAAGGTGACTTAACTAAAGGTGATGGGGGGGGACACCCTAATGCACATGATGTACTTTCATAAACATATCAAAGTCAATCACTAAACTGAACTTGAAAAGGAAGGTGGGCAAGGGAGTGGGGTGAGAACTGTGAATTAGGGAAAGGTTAAATGAGAAATGTATGCATGTATGTCTTTACCAGCTTGTACCTAACAAAAATGCGTGATTACAATGCACCAATAAAAAAAGGAAATTCTTTGTCTGAAGTTGTCATATACCTTCCCTTCTAAATTGTTCTGTGGAATGTACATACACAACACATACAGCACACACACACACACACACACACACACACACACACACACACACACATCAAATAAGACAGATTTTCTTTCAGTATTAATTCCAGCTCATTTAATGTTTAAGGTTAATATGTCACTACTTTAATTATAGAATAAAAACTGTTCACTTTAATAACAAATAAGGAAGTATATCTTGCCATGTCAATGTTTTTGAGAAATCATGATATTCTCTCTCAAAAATAATTTTTTTTATCTTTGCAGTGCTTAGAATCAAATCTATAGTCTCACACATTGTAGGCAAGTGCTCTACCACTGAACTAGAACCCTAGCTTCATAGGTTTATATACTATACTATCTCACAGTTCCCTGTTATCAGATGTACAAATATATAAATTGTGCATAGATATTTTAAATAGTATTATTTTCTCAGCAATCTTATTGAGTAGGCTGGATATGATGACAAATAACTATAATTCTAATTCTTGGAAGACTGAGACTGGAGAATCACATGTTCAAGGCCATCCTCAGAAACTTAGAGAAATCCTCAGCAATGTAGTTAGATTCTTTTTCAAGTTTTCTGAATACTTGAGCTCTTCTTCCTTTATTCACAAATATCTTAACTTCTTGGGGGGAGATATGTACAGCTTATTTCTTCTCATGGTGTTTCTAGACATGTAAGAGAGTTAATTCAAAGCAATATACAGAGCAGAAGAAGTTAATTTAAAGGTCTGGATAGATTTGAGTGCATACACATTGGAGTTTTGCAGATCTTAAAGGTGCAGATTTATCCATTTCATCTTTTGTAATGTCTTCTTTATTGTACTACATATGGAAATGTCAATGAAAACTATTAAACTAGAAAATGCTTTATGAAAGTCATAAAATGTTAGTTTGCATTACATTTCAATCAGAAGTTATGGCTAATTCATAGTACTATTCATTATCTCCAATTCAGTTCCAATGGCACTCAATGGAAACCCTGTGGAAATCTGAAAGGTCATTTCCGATGTACACCAATGGACACTGGGACTGGGAGAAAACTGTCAATAGTGGTATGGCTGTATGGCTATTTTCATACCGAGAAATAGCACATATCATTGTATTTCTAGTGAAAGTTATAAAAATAATGCAGAAATAAATGTTGTAATAAGTAAGAAAAAATGTTCTTTTTAACTCTTTGAAATAGGTGAGAAGCCAATAAAAAATGAACGACTCTAGTGAGACATCATGTTTTCCTTTTCTATAAATGTTTTTGCAAATAATACTTTCCAAATGTTATGTTTATTATCCTGTATCAGGAGGCTTACAATGTAGCTGAAAAGATAGAACAGGTCCCAAATTTGCTCAAGACATGAATCAGAGATAGAAATACAAAATTAATTGAATTTACCACAAAATGTAGTGACTGCAGAATCAGCAACAAGAAAGCTAAATTCAATATTTCAAAAGTAAGCTTACATGTTTATATACCTTCTCTATAATAGTGTAATTCATAATTTCTTAGAACTATAAGTATAAAAGAGTAGCAGGTAAATATTTCTAGGACATAACAAATTAGTTTAAGGGATATTGATATTAAAAGAAAAAACAAACACAGTAACAGCCCATTCCTTAAAACATTTGAATATCATTTTACACAGACTTAAAGAAATAAAAAATAGGAAAATGCCAATTTGTAGAGGAAAAGGTAGTTATACATAATCTTACACAGCAAAAGTGGTTCATCTTACCTCCACTGCCAGTTGCTGAAGAGATGGTGATGCTACAGGATGCAGACTCGAGTTGCCCCTAATGGGACTATGGAGGCTAATGTAAGCCACGAGATTTTTTTGCAGAACCTTTTTGAAATCCTGAAGGACAAAAGAAGGGTCTATTTTTAACATTTGTAAAAGTAACTACTTTATAAGTTAAATACTAATTAATAGTTTATAGCAATAATCATTACATTGCTTAAATGCATTTTTAGAAAAATTCAACACTACTTAAAACAAAGGTTAGAAGAGTATTTTAAATAACTATCTTAAGAAATTAGACATAATATATGATAAAATATTTTAAAGCATGTTTTCTAACAAAAGTCAAATTTGAAGAGATAATGTTCTTAAAATCTTGGCGTGATATGAGATTCAACTACAGAACACACAATAGGTATTTCATTCAATAATAATACTTAATTTTATAGTCATTGAGTTAAGGAACACACATTGATGAACTACTCCATTGATGAGTAAAATGAGTTCTTTCATTTGAAGCAATGAGCTACATTTTGTATACAGTAACTCTCAATTCTTAGGAAAAGTAAGTCATAATAAAATTTTGATCCTATAAATGTTTCTTTAAAAAAAACTGATTTATGCACTGTAATGGCATAAAATGACTCAATAGTATAGTGTAGAGTTTTCTACTGGTCTGTGGGCTCCAACCCTGTAAAATTTAAGACTAGTGATCATATGAATATAGTACCACACAGGGGGCTTTCTATTAATTTCCTGCTTTCCTCACACAGATACTTAATATTTTTTATGTAGAAATTCTAAAAAAAGTCCTAAAAATTACATTATGTCATGTCTTGGGAAAGTATCTTTTGTCTTCCAACCCATGAGATGAAAGACTACAAGGACTTTTATCTCTAGCAAATTAATAATCTTATCCCTTTTTTATGTTGGAAATTAGTTATGATTTTATGAGAGATAATACCACAATTATTTAAAATTGACAAATATCTTAAATGAACATAAGTAATAAATTTTAAACATGAATAATCTACCCACTATCTAGTTCATAAAAATGTCTATTGATATTTTAGTGCTATGAAAAAAACAGCTGATATTTATACACTACCAGATAGACATTGCTTATATGCTAGCTCAAATAATTCTTATGAGACTGCCACAAGAAAGTCATTAGTGTACTTATTTGAGGAATCCACTTAGAAAAGTTAATCTTGCTCAATTCTATGAACTTCCACATGGTAGTACGTGTATAGTCCAAATACATTTCTATTTCATTAAACACAAAAATATCTACTCAATTTGGAAAAAAAAAATGCTCATATACATGCAAGTTCACATTGTTTGAATTCAAAGGCTATGACAGTCAATGTTCAAATAAATTCAAGGATTTTTTTGCAATGTGATTCCCTATTCATTTAGATTCAGCATATTTAAGTTAGAAAATAACAATGTCAGACAGGCCTACTTTAAGAATATAGTTTAGAAATTATATGTATAAAGATATTTTCTTAATATGGTTCAGCTGTTAGATTTTCAAACTTACTTACAGTTTTGTCATTTTAAAAAGGTTCTTTAAGAAACAATTTCTCAATTTGAAGAAATTCTTTGGAATATAGAATGTTTATACCAGTAGTTTGCATATAGAAAAGCATTTTAATTTTGCAGTTTGTGAATCTTGCTGAATTCTACATTGTAAACATGTTCTTTAAGAATTTTCTTTTTCTCAAATTAAAAAAAAATTGCTATTTCCCATTTGTATACTTTTGATATTTTCTTGTATTCAATGGGAATTCTTTTTTGAATGTTTAAGTTAAAAAAAACTATAACAAAATAATTTACCATTACATAGAATATTTTTCTCTCAAAACTGAAATAGTGAAAAAACTAGGATAGCAAATGGTTTGTGATTAAAGCTGTATATGTATTTTGGTCTATATATTTCCACTGAGTTTCTCTTTTTAAAAATAATTATAAAAGTAAATAAAATATGAGTTTTACAATGTTTCCATTGTTGTTGATATGACATTAATCCAATTATAGTTTGTCATCTTCTATTAAAAATATGGTGTGTCTGATGCAAACATGTCAGAATCAGTTAAAATTTAAGTACTTCAATTGTATTCTGCCTGTGCCCCATTGCATGACTAATTTCACTATGACTCAGTCTTATTATAGCAGTTAGGTAAGTAGATAGGTAAGAAGGTAGGAAAGAATGGGTAGGGAAATAGGGATAAGGGAGTGGAGAGAAAAAAGTAAAGAAGGTAACTACTACTTGAGTCTAATCTCAATATTGGATAGCTCACACAATACTAAGTTAATAAATATTTGATATAGGATATTGTTCCCTAATTCCAGTTAATTCCTAGATTTTTCTTCTTACTGTATGTATCAAACAACTCTTTTCTTTTCCAGTGCTTGTCAAGCTGTCCTCTAAGGAAAAGTGTAATAATTATGTAATCACTATTATGAGTGATATCAGGATTTGTAGGTCTGATAGCAAT
The DNA here is from genome assembly GCA_004027655.1 of Graphiurus murinus. Lineage (NCBI taxonomy): Eukaryota > Metazoa > Chordata > Mammalia > Rodentia > Gliridae > Graphiurus > Graphiurus murinus. Next base: position 110,754 of record PVLC010001698.1, read on the forward strand.
GATAAGATGATTATCTGAAGATTATATACAGGTCACTCTAGTCTAAATCTAATTCCTCCTCATTCTTGAAAGTGATCTCAACGAATTAGCAGAGATGACACCCTGTTTGAGAAGCATATTATCTCAGCAAATTAACAGATATGACACCCTGGTTGAGAAGCAGTCTTTGACAGCAAAATTTTTATATTGTCTACTTAAATAAAATAAGAAAAGTAATATAATTAATGTATGTTTTACTTTACCTCTCCCCATTCATATGAGCCAATATTGCCCAAAGCTGTTCCTCCCCATGAGCAGAAAACAATAGTGCGGTCTGGTCTCCATCCTCTCTTAACTCTTAACATCAAGGCCCGGATGAAACTTGTGATTATTGCAGTACTACTGGCCCATTCATATCCATTATAACTGTATCCAGTAGGATGGTGGCTGCCAACTAAAACATACCGGTCTGGAAATAGAAGAAAATGAGAGCCATTAAAACAAAACATAAACCTTAACAATAATATTAATGAAATTTACATAATCCCATCACACAAGCAAGCAACAATTAAGCAAAATTGTTCTAATAATTAAGATTATTTTAACATTTTTTTACCCGATGTTTTGATTTACATATCTGTGTATATCAAAGCAGAGGCAGCTGCCAAGCCCAATTATAAATCCAAAGCTTAGATCTACATTACTGTCCTTTGAAAAATGAATATTAATTAATGAAGTATACAAATATGCCACAATGAAACACTTATCTAACATTTTTTCAGAAACAGTGGTAAGTGCCCTGTAAACAATATGTGTATGCTCAGTAAATATTAATGAACTATAACATCTGAGGAAGCAGATATTCAGGAGCTGTAAGCATTAAAATGTGGTAGTCACGTATAGGTTTTGTAATAAATTATGTCTTTAGGTAATTAATTACAACTTACAATTTAAATTTTAATGCTTCTCTATTCTCTGCATTAAAAAAGAATTTTCCAACACTGAAAGTCATTCAATGACTCATATTTTATTTTATATCATAATCTAAAATTTATTAGCTATGCTGCTAGAGAGATTTCTAAGATACATGAATGCACATCACCAACTATTGTTGGCAAAAGACTATTTACTGGTAAGGGATTATTTAAAACTTCAGAAAGTGTTGTTCAGGCTTATGACACCTGTGTCATTGATAATCCCAAAGGAAGGAGGGCACCTCCCTTGATAGCACCAGCACAAAAACATGGAACTTACCCAGGGGAAGATTGGCAGGTAGATTTCACTCAACTACCCCTATGTCAGGGATTCAGATATTTGTTGGTATTTGTGGATACTTTCACAAGCTTGGTAGAAACATTCTCTACAAGGACAGAAAAGCCTACTGAAGTGGCTAAGTCCCTTCTCCAAGAAATCATCCCCAAATTTGGACATTCTAAGTCCCTTCAAAGTGATAATGGACTGTCTTTTGTCTCTAAGATAACCCAACAAATAATTAAAGCCATGAGTATAAACTATTATCTATACTTCTCCTGGAGAACCCAATCCTTAGGCAGAGTGTACAGAGTCAACCATACTCTAGAACCACATCTTAAAAAGCTCTATTAGGCAGGGGGACACCCTAAGGCACATGATGTACTTACACAATCATATCAAGGTCACTCACTGAACTGAACCTGAGAGGGAGGGAGGGCAAGGGAATGGGGTGGGAATTGGGGAAGGGGTCAAATGAGAAATGTATGCTTACAATGTATGAATTACTACAATTAAAAAAAAAAAAAGCTCTATTAGGAAACAGATTACATTTATCCAATATGTAACAGCCCTTGGTCAATACCAACAAGCTCTCTGAGAGTTTGGACAAGAAGTTCTACCTTCCCCTGGAAGCTCAACTACACCCCTCTACCAACCAGGGTCCATCATGCTAATTAAAACCTATTGTGACAAACAGCAAGGTAAACAACCGGCCTCACTCTGGGAAAGACCATTTCCTGTGCATCTGTCCACTCATACAGCCATCAAGGTACTTGGAATTGCCAGCTGAGTCCACCACTCCAGGATCAAGCTATGGACCACATCAGATAAATCTGTTCATTCCCCAGCCGTACACCCATAGAAGACCTCTGGTTCATTTTCAAAAGACAAATGGATAAGTAGATTCCCTTTAACCGAACACCCCTCTATCATCTCCTTCTTCCTATAATACAAATAGCTCAAAGACTACTATAAACTGTTGACTCCTCCTAGGCCCATTCCTGTTGGCTATAAACATTAGGCTTGGTTTAATTGGCCAGAGGGAGTGTATGCATCATGCTTCATGAAAATGCTGTCTTTACATGTACTGATCAGTTCATGTGTAAGAAAGTATTTGACACTTAACAAAAAAAGGCATCCAACCTGAGGGAGCAAGCTACCCAAGAATGGATATCAAAATCAGGGTCCTAGCCTTCTCTAATCTTGCCTGTCATGGAGAACCTTTAGTCACATTACCAACAGGGCAGAAAAGAGGAATATCAAAAATTCATTCCAAAAAGGAAAGACAGGAAATGCCCCACACAGCTGTAATCAGAGACTTCCAGCGTAATACATTGCAGTTTTAGATTTTCCACATGATGCAATCCTGCACAGCTGTGGTGTAAAACACAAAATTAATATACATGAAAATGAAGATATGGATTTCTGGGGGGTTTTAAAAGCCCACCATGTAGCAGCAGGACATTTCTCTTTGGGATGCTCCTACTTCTCTCTCTTCTTGGCCCTCTTTCACCTTTACTCCTAGACCCGCCTGTGGAATTTATCCAGTAAAGCTTTTCATGGCTACCTAAAGGCATCCTCCAGATGAAAACTTTCTTTCATGGGATAAGAATTGAGGAAATACAAGTCTATAAAAGAACCCCACCCACTACCACATCCTTTTCTATATCCTCAGACCCACCACCTGTCCAGCAGTAGAGATGAGTGCTCTACCCACAGGGAGGTGAGTGTAGGCTATATATCCTGAGTAACTAAGAAAGACCATAAAAACAGAGGGTGGGAATACATAGAGACCTTGGCTGCACATCACACATGATATTCTAAGGAAAACACCAGGCTTAGCAGTTGCAAACCAACCCAGCCTTTTCTGTGGAGAACATGGACTCTCTGCACTTGCTTTAGGATAGTGTCTGTGCCGGGATCCTGGTGCTTATGTAGACAGAGGTAGACACTGGTCCAGGGTATACCTGGAGGTCCTAATGCTGGGACCACAGACTGACTTCTTTTTTACACTTGTCAGAGCAGAATTCTTGGAACATGTTTAGGAACTTACAGTAATAAGTGGCCATAAGTAGTTGAAAACATCTGCACAGACTCAAGAGGGCAGCAGAGGTGAAGTGCCAGAGTTTTTTTTGTTTTTTCTGTTTTTTGTTTTGTGCTGCTGCTATATATTTTTAGGTTTTTTTTTTTCCCTTCTTTTCCCTTTTACACTTTTTTCTCTATTTCCTCCTTCCTTTCTTTTATTTTCCTTCTCTCCCTTTCTTGTGGTGCTGGGGATTATGCTTAGGACCCTTGTGAACACTGGGTGAACATCCTGCCACTGGGTCACATACCTAATCCCCAGCTCAATGAGGATTGAGTCAAGAAAGAAGAGCCTCTTTCCAACAGCTAGCAGTCAGGGCCTTCCCCTCTCTGCTCCTCCTCCTTACTCTGCCTCACTAACAAACTAGGAAACCCAGCAGGCAAGGAAGAGGCTGGAACCAGAGTTCTGGAGCAGCATTTACATCTCTGTTAAGTAAGCCTCAATCTAAGTAGAAAGAAAAACACAGCAAGGGACTATCCAAAGTCACATGATTCAGTTCTTCTCTAACAAGGAAATTTTACTCATCCTCAGATAAGTAATTCTTAAGTTCCCTTATTTTTCTTTTTCTTTCTTTTTCTTCTCCTTTCCTCTTGCCATGTGCATGTGTACTGTTTTGTTTATTTGTTTGATTCTCAATATGCCTGTGCCTTGTATTTTTTCCATTTTTTATCACTACATCTATATATTCTATACTGTTTATTGGAACTTTTCATTATTTTCAGGATCTTTAGTTGTTATTATCTTTTTTTTTCTATGCTTACTTAAACTCTTATTCTACTTGATTCTATTTTCTATTTTACCCTATTCTTGCATCCCTCACTCTATCCCCTTCTACCACACTCACTCTTCACCATTATTTTACATCACAGTTTGCTCTTGTTTATACCTGCTGATTTCTCTAAACTTCTACTGCTAAAGCTGAACCAGATAGGTGAACCAACATGATGAATACTAAGGACAGAACAATCCCAGCCAACAAACAAAGCCACCCATCACCTTACACATAGAAGATTAAAAATGCACAGGACACAAACTGTACTGGCTTGCACCACAGAGACTACTCCCTATTAGGGAGGTTACAGGCAGGTCTCTTGTCTTTAACATTTGGGACCCATCAACACCATCATTGCAGTGGGCAGACAGAGTCCTCGGGTAGCTGCAACCTAGTGCTAGTAGTGATCTACAGGTGGAACAACAGAGGGTTGATACAGAACACAGATCACAAAGATGGCACTATAGAGTGAAAATACTCAACAGAAAGTGACAAATACCCATACAGCTGAGACTATTCATTTTTATGACATACCTTGAGGTAAATATTTACGTCCAGAATAGGCTATCATAAAGAAAGATTAGACATAGGAAATCCACAGAGTGAATGTGTGTGTGAGAGAGAGAGCCAGCAAAAGCAACCAAGATACAAACTGAAGAAACTTGAAAACATTAGAAGGCAAGGAAACAATGAAGCCCCATAATAAGAAGACCCAGAGAAATTTCATAAATACATGGAGACTGAATACCACACTGCTAAATGAGGATTAAGGTAAGAAAGAAGAAATAAGAGGGAAAAAATTAGAAACAAATTAAAATAGACACAACATATCAAAATCTCAGGGACACTTTGAAGGCAATATTTAGAGGAAACTTCATAGCACTAAGTACTCACATAAAAGGAGAAAATCATCAAATAAACATCCTAACTATATAACTCAAAGCCTTTGAAAAGCAGAAAAAATATAATCCCAAAGTCAGTAGAGGATAGAAAATCATAAACATCATAGCAGAAATCAATGAAGTAGAGAATAACAAAAAATACAAAACTCCAACAAAAACAAAAGCTGATTTTTTCAAAAAAATAAACAAGATAGTTCAAACATTAGTCAACCTAATGAAAAGAAGGAGAGAATCAACCCAAATTACTAAAATTGGAGATGAAAAATTATTACCACAGACAAACAGCATGGAAATCCAGAGATCATCAGAAACTATTTGAAAAAACTATTCTCCAACAAAATGGAAAACAGAAAAAATTAACAAATTTGTAGACACATGCAACTTCCTTAAATTGAATCAAGAAGATATAGAAAAATTAAACCAACCAATAGCAATAAAAGAGATTGAAACTGCAATAAAGAGCCTACCATCAAAGAAAAAAAAAAAAAAAAGCCCAGGTTCAGATGGTTTCCCAGCCAAATAATTATGAAACCTTTATATAAGATCTAATCCCAATAGTTCTCATAGAACAGAGAAGGTATTCTCCCAAATACATTCTTTGAAGTCAGCATTTCATTAATACCAAAACCAAATAAAACCAGCTCAAGAAAAGAAAACTACAGACCAATATTGTTGATGAACTTCGATGCAAAACTTCTAAACAAAATACTAGCAATTTGAATTCAAAACCACTTCAAGAAAATTATAAAATTACATGACCATTTCAATAGATATCAAAAAGCATTTGACAAAACTAACACCCATTCATGTTAAAATACTCCCATGTTGGGCATCCAGAATAAATATTGTCAAAATGCCATACTATCTAAAGTCATCTACAGACTTAATACAATCTCTATCAAAATACCAATGACATTACTCATAAAGCTAGAAAAAAATTCCACATTTCATATAGAAGAATAAAAGACCCAGAATAACCAAAATAATTTTAAGCAATAAGAAGCATGCTGTAGATATCACAATATCTGATTTTGAAGTATACTATAAATCACAGTTACAAAAACAGTATGTATTGGCACAAAAATAGACAAATAGAATAGAATAGAAGATACAGAAACAAATCTGCACAATATATCCAGTTGATTTTTGAAAAAGAAATCAAAAATGTATATTGGAGGAAATTTTGGTCTTTCTAACAAATGGTGCTGGAAAAACAGGATATCCATATGTAGAAGAATGGAATTAGATATGTCTCTCACCCTACACAAAAGTCATCACGAAATGAATCAAAGATCTAAAAATTAGACCATAAACTATGTAATTGCTAGAAGAAAAAAATAGAATCAACTCTCCAAAATATTAGGCTCTGGTAGAGACTTTCTCAATCAGATCTTAAAAGCTCAGAAAATTAAAACCAAAAATTAACAAGCAGGATGGTATTAAATCAAAAGCTCCTGTGCAGCAAAGAAAAAAACAAGAATCTAAAAATAGAATCCAGATAACTGTAAAAAAAATTTCAGCTGGGCATGGTGGTGCACACTTGTATCCCAGTACTTGGGAGGCTGAGACTGGACTATCCGGGTTCACGGCCAGCCTCAGCTACTTAGTGAGGCCCTCCACAAGTTAGTGAGACTGTTCCAAAATAAAGAATAAAAAATAGGACTGGGGGTGTAGCTCAGAGGTAGAATGCCCCTGGGTTCAATCCCCAGTTCCACAAAAGAAAAAGAAAAACAATTCTAGTTACTTCTCTAATAGAGGACAAATACCTAGAATATATATAAATAATTTAACACACACACAAAAAAATAAAAATATGCAATTGATCTGAATATGCACTTCTCAAAGAAACTAATACAATTGGCCAATATGTATATGAAATAAAATTCAACATCCCCAGTAATTAGGGAAATGTAAAAAAAAACTAGACTGAGATTCTATGTGACAGCATTTAAAATGGAATTAATCAAGAATACAAATAATAACAAATGCTTGGAAAGATGTGAGGAAAAAGGAACTCTTATACAGTACTGGTGGAAATATCTGTGTGTGTGTATGTGTGTGTGTATAATATATAAATGTATGTAAATAAACATATATATATATATTTTTTAAACAGGTTGTTATTTTTGCTTATTTTAGCCTATGCAAAATCATGCAAAATTCCATCAGCAGCCCATTACAAGGTATAATTTTTTAAAAAATCTAACCAGGATATCATTTTCATAAGCACCCTGAAAATCTAAAGCTGTACAAACATTGGGATGAATTGTTAGCAGGCAACCATCAGGAATGTGACAATTAACACAGAGAGATTATGTTTGGAAACACTTTTTTTTATTTTTAAAGCATTAAAAACTGAAGAGATATTTTAATTTTTTCCTTGATAAAGATAAAAATATTAATGCTGTTAGAGTAAGAAAAAAAAAAAAAACTTTGGCTTTGGTAGCACATGTTAAGTTGATATATCTAAGCACACACTTGTATGATCACTCTCACTGCTAAAATTTATTTTTAAAGAGATATAACAGGAAAAAAAATATCGTCATACTTAATTTTAGATTGACACACTCTTAAAATGATATACACTTCCAGTTACATCTAAACTAGAGTGTTTAACTATGTTACTAAATTATTACAGAGCATGTTTTGGTAAAATCTTATAATAAGTATGGAATATAAGTACTTAACCCTTCTTACCTGGAGATGCCAAGCCTTTTATGTATCCAACAACATTAGTAACTGTTTTGAATTTTGTGGTCGTCTGAACTTGGATGCTGACAATTCTTATTTCTGGAAGAAAGAGAGAGAGAGAGAGAGAGAGAGAGAGAGAGAGAGAGAGAGAGAGAGAGAGAGAGAGAGAGAAAGATGCTTGTTTATCCATATTCTGTTGTATTTTTCTTAAATTATTAGGATTTATTTATGTTACATCAGAAAATAAATCTCATCATCACCATTGTTTGTTTTTTCCAGATAAAACAAAGATATACTTTTCTTTGAAATATTTATTATGTGCAGACTCTGTTTTAGGTATTAGGTAATGATGACTAAGTCACAGTTGCTAGCTTCCTAGGACTACAATGCCATAAATAGGCAATTTTAAACCTCACATTCAGTGCTGTAAGGGAAGGGTTTCAACATGAGAAAACAAAAAAGAACATCTACAGGAGATATGGTTAATGGTTAATTCATAGTTGTTGTTGTTGGGGTTTTTTTTTTGAGGTAAAATATTTTCAGAGAATACTGAGTGCTTTTCCATCTTAAAAAGAAAAAGAAAACAAGTTGAAGAAAATGTAACCTTTTCTGTATGACTCATTATTACGTTAATACTTGAAAAAAAACTGTAAATCAAGTATTACACAAAGTAAAAGAAATGAGGGGAGAGACCAGAAGGATAGGGGTACAAAATAGGGGAAGGAGGTAGGGAAGGAGAAAAGAAAGAATAAAGAAGGTAATAGTTAAAATATTGCTATGCTGATACGTAAAGATATTGCTCCCAATCTCACTGATATACCTGGGAAGAGAGGAAGGGAAGGTGGAATGGAGAAGGAAATACGCCGAACATTGTGCACCAGTGTGTTTATTTTACCGTGAATCTCACTATGATGTATAAAACAGTGCAGTATTAAGAGTTTAAAAATTAAATAATAAAATGAATAATATTTACTCTCATAAAGGATAAAATTCTTATAGCTTATACATATTTCCATATATTGGAGATTTGTTTTTCACTTATGTCCATAGGTCCCTCATCTCTATTCTAAATCACCATTAACTGTTCTACCTCTTTGATTTCTTTTATTTATGTTTGATATTCAATAATTCACAAATAAGATAAGGGTACCAGTCAGTAAGGATTCAGTCACAGCCCTGGTGTGGTCTTTGAAAGCTGTTGGTCATGATGTTATTTCTGTACTTGATGAGTACTGGAAAGTCTGGAGTGGGGTGGGATTCTAATGGAAGTTTATCAGCAGCCTGTGAGATTATAGTGTATAGGGAAATGCAAATTAAACCACCACGTTGAGACCATCTAACTCAGGTAAGAATGGCAATCATCAAGCACACAAGTAATAATAAATGCTGGCCAGGTTGTGGGGAGAAAAAAACCATACTGGGTTTGGTGGTACTATAAACTAGTACAGCCACTACAGAGATCAGTATGGAGGTTCCTCAGAAGACTGGTAATGGAACCATGAGACCCAGTGATAGCATTCCTTGGCATCTTCCCAAAGGAAATAAAATCAAAATATTATAATGATATTTGCATATCCATATTCATAGCCACTCAATGCACAATAGCCAAATCATGGAACCACCCTAGGTATGCATCAACAGATGGATGGATCATAAAATTTTGGTATATACACACAATGGAATTTTACTCAACCAAAAAGAAGAACAAAATCATGTCATTTATAGGAAAATGGATGAAACTTGAGAGTATCACACTAAGCCAGTACAACCAGTCTCAAAAAATGAGTAGATCTGTATTCTCTCTTATATTTGGAAGCTAGAGAGATATTTGGAAACAGAGGTGACTGAGGGGGATTAGTAAAGAACGACAAAGTTAAAAGAGCATAATAGTGGGAATAATGCTACAATTGTATTTAAAACTATCAATTCCACATCAAAGACACCCACAGATAGGGGGACTGAGGGACTGGTAGGGAGAGCATTAGGAAATGTGTGCATGCATTTTTCTGATACTCTATACCCCAATATGATGAAAACTACCACACACCAAATAAGATCAAAACAAAATTTTTAAAAAAGATAAGAAAACAAAAAGAAAAAACAAACAAAAGCAGCTAATGTCAATTAGTCATATAACACTGGCAGGCCCTCTATTGTTACTAATTGCTAGGTGAAAATTATGATAGATATGTTTCATCTTCTTTAAAGGTATAATTTTAATTTAAATTAACAACTTAATTAGAAAACACATTAAATCTGTTATAATTTTAACTAAAACAACAGTGAAGAGGTCTTGTCTGAAACCTTGGGTACCTCACTTCTGAGTATGAGGCAGCATGCCTGGCTTTGTCCTTTAAAACCATTTTTGGCTAAAGGCAACATGAAAAAAATAAAGCTTCTTCACAGTGTCCCCTGGCCCAGATGTAAGTAAGCTGGCAATTTGAAAGATAAGACAGCATAAGGATCACTCAGACATAAACAAAGCAGTCACCCTGGACAACTCAGGGTTTCCCAGCACAAACTCTCAAATATAGACAAAGCAATAATAAAAGAAAAACAATATAATGATTAACATGTTTAATTGCTTGATCTGCTTCTGTCATTATGCTTATGCTAGAAAATGCATGCCTCATGCATACCCCTCTCTTCCCAAAATTAGGTAACCAAATGTATAAAAGAGCTATTATGCTCAATGATTGATGCTTAGACCCGAAGCATTGCTCACTGAGCCTTCACTAGTGAATAAAGAAACCTTCTTCCAACTCTGGTCTCAGTCTCCTGACTTCTAATTTTCCTGCAACATTCTGGAAAAGGCATCCAGGAGGCACTTTCATGTCAGTCTAATCCTAGAGACAGGACCCAGGGTATTTTGTCTCCTTTGGTTTGTCTTAGGAATCAGTCTTCCCCATTGCAGACATTGGTCCATGGAGCACACTGGAGACCTTTTTGCCACCATGTGGGAGGCCTCTCCCCAAGGTGGTTGACTCCAGGGCTAAGTGACTGAGATCTTAGTCTGTAGAAGGAACAGGTCATTCTCCATCCTGTGCTGCTGACATCTGAACTTCTGAATCACAGTAGGCTGTCTCAAGGTTCAGACAAGAGTCAGTTCCCACTGTCACATTAGCAGAAGAGGGGTCTGATGACCCCTTTTAAAGAAATTTCTCAAATAGTGTCCATAGGAAGGGACATGGAATTGGAAATCAGTTCAAGATTTGGCTATTTCAGGTCAGGTCCTGCTATTAGATTAGTGGAAGAGATCACACTCTTTCGGGGAATTCCTTAATAGTGTCAGATGTATATGAAACCAGAATTCAGTTCAGGATTTGGGTTGGTGAGTGAATGGTGAGGATGAGCGTGTGAGTAAGATGGGAAGACTCTGGTTTGCACCCCACAAACCAGAAGCAAGTGTTTAGCCCATTGTCTGGATTCAGGGCAATTCTGTAATGGCTAAGTGGCAGTCAAGAAAGAACCCTAAAAAGGCTTTGGTCTGGTTGGAGAAGGGGTTTATACCACCTTGCCTATGCGAAGGGACAGCTGAAATACCTTTGGGAGGAGGATGCCTGGGCACAGACAAATGGTGTTGTCTATTATCTGTGGTATCAGTTTTATGCGCTTCAGCATTAGCCTGGACTCTCTAGATAGGAAAGGGAGGAAAACAGAGGAAGCCTACTCTCTCAGGCTTCATGATCAGGAACTTAAAAAAAAAAGTCTATACAGGTGATTATGGATCCAAGTTAACTCCAAAACAGTTGGACACCCTGTTGAGGTAAAAATGGTCAACATTTATTTAAAAGGTTTACAGTGAGATTCTATTAAGATAATTTCCTGTGTTTTCTACTGTCTTTTTTTTTTTCCTGCTATGGTTATCTTACTTAGCCCTGGATTCTAAATTTTATTTCAAAAATAAAAGTTAATTTCTGTATAACTGTAATGTTACATTTGCATTTCCCACAGATTAAAAATGCATAAACATAAATAGATATTAGACAAAACACCAATCAGGCCAGCTTACCCTAGTCCATCCTTACAAGCCTAAACACCTAGTTTGAGTCAAAGACTAAAATCAGGCTCCCCTCAAGAAAAAATTGAGAAGACCCTTTACTGTCATTCTTGCCACCAATAGGAGTAAAAGTCAAGGATATTGCTGCTTGGATTCATCACATCCACCTAAATCCAACAGCTTTAGAGCCAACAGTCCCAGAGACCACACACTGGACTGCTGACAAAACAATAGAGCCAAGGGCCAGATCATTTTCCAAGTGAATTTTATAAAACATTTATAGAAGAGCTAATTCCAATGCTCCTCAAACTATTCTGTGTAATAGAAAGAAATGGGCCTCTCCCAAACTCATTTTATGAAACCAACATCACATTAATACCAAAGCCAAATAAAAGCAGTGCAAGAAAAGAAAACTATAGGCTTATATTGCTGATGAACTTAGATGCAAAACTGCTAAACAAAATACTAGCAATGTCCATTCAAAACCTCATCAAGAAAATTATACACCAAGACCAAGGTGGGTTCATCTCAGGGATTCAAAGCTGGTTCAACATACAAAAAACAATCCATGTAATTCACCACATAAATAGAATCGAAGACAAAAAATCACATGATCATCTCAATTGATGTTGAAAAAGCATTAAATAAAATCCAAAACCCATTCATGCTAAAAGCACTGCAGAGAATTGGGACAGAAGGGACATACCTAAATATCATAAAGGCAATATACAAGAGGCCCACAGCCAACATCATATTAAATGAGGAATAATTGCAAGAGTTCCCACTAAAAACAGGAACAAGGATGTCCATTATCATCACTACTGTTCAGTATAGTACTTGAGACTCTAGCCAGGGGAATAAGGCAAGAGAAGGAAATCAAAGGGGTAAAATTTGGAAAGAAGGACTGAAACTATTCCTTTTTGCAGATGACATGATACTATAATTGGAAGACCCAAAAACTCAACCAAAAAACTTATATAACTGATCAGTATATTCAGCAATGTGTCTGGATACAAAATCAGTCTTAGAAAATCAGAAGCTTTCCTGTATTCCAACCATAAATCCACTGAAAAAGAAATCCAGAAAATAATTCCACTCACAATAGCACCCTGAAAAATAAAATACTCAGGGATAAACCTAACCAACAAAGTAAAAGACTTCTATAAGGAAAACTAAAAAGTTGAAAAAAGAAATCGATGGAGACCTTAGAAAATGGAAAGATTTTCAATGCTCTTGGATAGGCAGAATAAATATCATCAAAATGGCCATTCTCCCAAAAGTGATTGGCAGATTCCATGCAATACCCATTAAGTTACCAAGGTCACTCCTCACAGACAGAGAAAAATCAGTCCCTAAATTCATTTGGAATAACAAAAAGCCCAGGATAGCCAAAGTAGTTCTTAGCAACAAGAACCATGCAGAAGGCATCACAATACCTGACTTCAAACTATATTACAAAGCCACAGTAATAAAAACAGTATGATACTGGCACAAAAACAGACACATAGACCAATGGAGCAGAATAGAAGATGCAGAAACAAACTCATACACTTATAGTCAATTGATTTTTTACAAAGGAACAAAAAACATATACTGGAAAAAAGATAGCCTCTTCAGCAAATGGTGTTGGCAAAGCTGGTTATCCATATGTAGGAAAATGAAAATACACCATATTTTCTCACCCAGTACAAGAGTCAACTCAAGATGGATTAATGATCTAAAAGTCAAAACAGAGACCTTACAGCTACTTGAAGAGGGCATAGGTCCTACACTTCAACACATAGGCACAGATAAAAACTTTCTCAAAAAGACCCCAAAGGCACAAGCAACTAAAAAGAAGATCAATACATGGGATTGCATTAAACTGAAGAGAGTTTGTGCAGCAAAGGAAACTATCAAGAACCTAAACAGAGAGCCCACAGAGTAGGAGAAAATTTTTACCAGCTACTCTTCTGAAAGAGGACTAATATCTAGAATATACAGAGAACTCAAGAAACTCACAGCAAAGAAAACAAATAACCCAATCAAAAATGGACAAATGATCTAAATAGACATTTCAGAAAAGAAAAAAATACAAATGGCCAATAAATGTATGAAGAAATGTTCAAAATCATTAGCAGTCAGAGAGAAGCAAATCAAAACTACCTTGAGATTTCACCTAACTCAAATTAGAATGGCAATCATCAAAACCATAAACAACAACAAATGCTGGCGAGTGTGTGGAGAAGTGGAAACTCTAGTACATCATTGGTGGGATTGTAGATTAGTGCAACCACTTTGGAAAACAGTATGAAGGATCCTAAGACAAATGGGAATGAAACTACCATATGATCCAGCAATACCAGTTCTGGGTATCTACCCAAAAGAATGGAAACCAAACTATCAGATACATAGATACATGTGTATCTATATTTATAGGTGCACAATTCACAGTTGCCAAACTATGGAAACAGTCAAGATGTCCATCAACAGATGAATGGATTACAAAACTATGGAATATGGAAATGATGGAATTTTACTCAGTCATAAAGAACAAAATCATGTCATTTGCAGGGAAATGGACGGAATTGTAAAACATTATGCTAAATGAAATTAGTCAGTCACAAAAAGTAAAGAATAGTATGCTCTCCCTA